>BLSH010539147.1:174341-195867 GCA_018402905.1 Glandirana rugosa
GGTGTGATCCGGCTCCCTGGTGGTCCAGTGGGGTGATCCTGAGGGTGGCTGCGCTGATAAACGTTCAGCGCAGCCCCCCCTCATCAGCCGAGCAGCCGTTAGGCTCTCCGCTGCTCAGGTCTGCAGACCTGAGCAGAGGAAAAGCCGATCAACGGCTCTTCCTATTTACACTGTGATCAGCCGTGATTGGTCACGGCTGATCACATGGTAAAAGGCTTCGGATCGAAGCCTTTTACCTCGGTCGGTAGTGCGGTGGGTCAGACTGACCCACGGCACCACCGATCGCCGCGATGCGCGCCCCCAGGGGCGCGCGATCGCGCATTATCCTGAGGACGTCAATATACGTCCAGTCAGGATAATGAACCCCCCGCCCGGACGTCATTTGTCAATGCGCCGGGCGGGAAGTGGTTAAAGACCATTTATGAATTCATTGACATTGTGATGGACAGCTATGGAGTAGGTCCTAGAGCTAATTTTCTGACAATTCTGCCATTTGTCAGATGGATTGGGCTCTCTGCAAAATATTAGTTTGTGGAAACTCCTGTTGGCTTTCCAGTTTTAGGCTCGATTCACATCAATGCATGTTGCTTTTCAGCGTTTTTTCAGCATTTTTTGCTGTGCTTTCCGCGTTTTTTACCGCGATTTTGCCGCAATTTGAGTTTTTTATATTTATTTTTTTTATACATTTTTTTTGGGGGGAAAATGTTGTTGCTAGGTAGATTTAAAATGCAAATCACGTCAAAATTGCGGTAAAAACGCAGCACTTGCGTTTTTCATGCTTGCCCATTGAAGTCTATTACATGCAAAACCCTGATTTTTGCATGTACGACGGCGGCTGCGAGATCGTGCACTGTGAGCTTGCACGCGCCCGCGCGCTTACTGTGTTCGGGGGGGGGCCAGGGAGCGGCGGAATCGATCACCGCCGGCTACCCGCGATGCCCCCCCGCACTGAAAGAATGGAGGTCCGTGTAAGTAAACATGGACCTCCGTTCTGTGAGAGGGGGGAAGGGCTGTGATCACAGCCTTCCTCTACATGGAAGCTGTGATCACTTCCCTTCCCCAGTCAGGGCAGCCCACACGCAGTTAGAACACGCCCAGGGAACACAGTTAACCCTTAGAGCGCCCCCTGCAGGTTAACCCCTTCACTGCCAATGGCATTTACACAGTAATCAGTGCATTTTATAGCACTGATCACTGTATAAATGCCAATGGTCCCAAAAAAGTCCGACATGTCTACCCCAATATCGCAATACCGCTAAAAATCGCAGATGGCCGCCGTTACTAGTAAAAAAATAAATAAATAAAAACCCCAGTAATGAATTCTCATCATCCATAAACGCGGCCACTTTTGTGCAAACCAATCAATAAACGGCAATTGCGATTTTTTTTATCACAAATATGAGGAAGAATATAAACCGGCCAAAACCGATAAAAAAAAATTTTTTTGTATTTTTTTTTGGATTTGTATTTTAGTAAAAAGTAAGAAATTTGGTTTTTTTTTTGCAAAATTGTCGCTCTTCTTTTGTTTATAGCAGCGATCAGAAATGACGCAGCGATGATCAAATACCACCAAAAGAAAGCTCTATTTATGGGGAAAAAAGGACGCAAATTTCGTTTGGGTACAATGTCGCACGACCGCGCAATTGTCAGTTAAAGAGACGCAGTGGCGAATCGCAAAAAGTGCTCTGGTCCTAAAGTGTGAAATCCTTCCGGGGCTGAAGTAGTTAAATATACATTTTTACTGACTGTGGCATCAATACTCTCCTTATTTTATAGACTATGTCTGCCTTTTTATTCCAGTTTAGACCTGCAGGGGATCAGAGTACCGTTTGTTTAAGGATCTTTGTTGAAGGACTTTTATTCATGGCAGACATGCTTCTCTCCCTATACAACTTAATGGGAACACAAAAGCAGCTTGAAGCATGTTGATGCAGCTTAGAATGAGGCCAAATCCATCAACACAGGCACCAAGGAAGTGGTGTTGAAGACAAGCATTTACTGGTAACCACAGTACTTTTAAAAAGCATGCATGGTGATCCACTTTTAGGCCCCATTCACAACTGCGCGTTCCAGAAACAAGCGTTTCTGTGTGCGTTCCCTGAATGCACGAAAATTCTCATTGTATGTGCAGTGCCATTAATAGTTAATGGCACCTCAAACTCAAAGGTGAAAAGGTCCTAGAGCGTCTTTTTGTGCATTTGTTGTGCCTAGGGCAGCCCACTCAAGTGAATGCTGTCACACAAAAAACATGCAAATAGTGTGAAAAATACATGCATTGGTGGGATGTGCAGGTGTACACAGGGCCTTGGATACATCCCAGGGTGTTAAGCATATGCCAACAGTCTTTAGCCTCATACACACTACTCAGGTCTGCGCTAGTGTAATAATAATCTGATGTTAGTACAGCGATCTCCCCTGCTGTGCTATTGTGTTCTGACAAGGGGGGCTTTGGTCAGCACTCTCAGCCATTGGCTGAGCCAGAAGCCGGTCAGCAGACCTTTTTTAGTTGTGATCCTTCGACAGAAGCCGGCCGCCGTACAAACGGGCCAAATGTCGGCCAGTTTCTATTGAACCGGCCAATGCCGCCGACAATCGGCCTGTGTGTACTAGGCTTTAGGGTCGGCATCTCTAACTTGGGCTCTATTTACTTTAGCAGAAATCTGTCATAAGAGAACTATGGAATTTGGCATGCCTGCTTTTTTTTTGTAAATTCAAGCTTTGTCATCCACATCTTTTAACTAAGTGAGTCATGGGCCTGGAACAAGCATGTGTAAATCGGATTCACTAATAGACAAAAACAGAATAATTCAGCGCTGGGCTGATTAGTTGGGTTGTGCAGATACACTAATAGCTGATAAACATCCTTCTTCCATGTCAATGAATTAATCAAGGAGGGGTGGATAAATAAGAATACCAAGCCTGTAGCATGCATTTTCAAAAACAAGTCACCAATCATAGCTCCTGCATGTGCATCCTGAGAAGTTCTATTTAAATATTTGGTAACACAAGCATGTGAAACTTTTTAGGCCTCTGTTGTTTCCATTCTTTGGAGGAGGTAGTTACCCAGAAATGTGTTTTGGAATTCTCATAGACCTTGGGGTAATAAGAGCATGCTGCACTGCAGACATTCATTGTATGATGGCAGCTTTGGCAAGTACTGTTTTTGGGTACTGTACATTAGATCCAATGTTTGTGCTGTTTATTGCATTGGACGTGGAATAAAGTTGAGGTCAGTCTGAAACTACTTTGTGGACTCTTGCTTCCTGTTTATAAACACACCTTATTTAATTCTGTCTACTCCCACCACAAGAGATAGCAGAAACAAAGCTTCTATCCTGACAATATCTTTTTAATTTATAACTGTCCATTATACACTCACCGGCCACTTTATTAGGTACACCTTGCTAGTACCGGGTTGGACCCCATTTTGCCTTCAGAACTGCCTTAATTCTTTGTGGCATAGATTTAACAATATGGAAACATTCCTCAGAGATTTTGGTCCATATTGAATAAATGAAAGCATCATTTGGCGGCTGCACATCCATGATGCGAATCTCCCATTCCACAACATCCCAAAGGTGCTCTATTGGATTGAGTTCTGGTCACTGTGGAGGCCATTGGCGTACAGTGAAGTCATTGTCATGTTCAAGAAACCAGTTTGAGATGATTTGAGCTCTGTGACATGGTGCATTATCCTGCTGGAAGGAGCCATCAGAAGATGGGTACACTGTAGTCATAAAGGGAGGGACATGGTCTGCAACAATACTCAGGTAGGCCGTAGCACTTAAATGATGCCCATTTGGTACTAAGGGCCCAAAGTATGCCAAGAAAATATCCCCCACACCATTACACCACCACCACCAGCCTGAACCGTTGATACAAGGCAGGATGGATCCATGCTTTCATGTTGTTTACAGACCATTTTCTGTAAACCCTAGAAATGGTTGTGTGTGAAAATCCCAGTACATCAGCAGTTTTTGAAATACTCAGACCAGCCCTTCTGGTACCAACAACAATGCCACATTCAAAGTAATTTAAATCCCCTTTCTTCCCCATTCTGATGCTCATTTTGAACTCCAGCAAGTTGTCTTCACCACATCTAGATGTATAAAATGCAGTTGCTGCCATGTTATTGGCTGATTAGGAATTTGTGTTACCAAGCAATTGAACAGGTGAACCTAATTAAGTGGCCAATGAGTGTATTTATCACATGTACAGTATCTCACAAAAGTGAGTACACCCCTCACATTTTTGTAAATATTTTATTATATCTTTTTATATGACAACGCTGAAGAAATGACACTTTACTACAATGTAAAGCATTTTTACACTGATTCTCCTCCTGGCTAATCAGGAAGCAGGTCATGAGACCCATCACCCGATTTGCCAAAAGGAGATGAGAGCTGATTGGCTGCCAGGTAGAGGAGGGAGGGCAAGAGAGGAGGGAGAGAGCCACTGGGGAACCAAGGGAGGAAATGCCCGCCGCCTGGAGAGAAGCCGCTGGGGAACCAAGGGAGGAAATGCCCGCCACCAGGATTGCTCCCCGCGAGATGGGGTAGGTGCTGGGCCTGACTGACAGACACGGGGGGACTGTGCCACCCCTTACCCAAGCCACCTGCCCCCCCCCCAAAAAAAAAACAGCCGCCACTGAGAACAGGTAATTTTATTTAGAAGCCAAAGAACGCATTCCTCCATTAATGAAGAGTACAAAACATTAGCAACCAACTATAAATTAAGACACTGTGGCTACCAGTCACGTAAGATTTGTTAATCACTTCAGCAGAAACAATCTTTACTTTTTATACATTTTATTTTAGTTTTAATTTGAGGGTCTATTGGACTGGACAGTTGTTTAGCAGCTGTTTATACTGTATAGTCCAATTGCCTCCAAAGAGAGGCTTACCCTTGATTTGGATAGAAGCCACATTCCTGTTCATAGTCTGCCCCATCAGGGAGAAAGAAGCTGATTTGTAGATGCGTGCAGGTCCAGTACTTTAGTTAGAATTTTATATAAACATTGGTGGACATGGCAAGTTCTCTTCTTTAAGACAAAGGGAAGTGTCTAAAAGCAAAGCTATGAGGGCTGCTACTTCAAAGCCAGTAGGTTTTGCAGTCCAAAGTGCACCAATATCTAATGCTGCCTTTCAAGTGTACATAGCCTGATCCTCTAAATCAGTGGTTCTCAACTCCAGTCCTCAGGACCCACCAACAGGCCAGATTTTAAGTATTATCTTGGGGAGATGCAGACTAGAATACTGCCATCACTGAGCAGCAAATGATATCACCTGTGATGTATTTCAGTTATCTTGCAAACCTGGCCTGTTAGTGGGTCCCGAGGGCAGGAGTTGAGAACCACTGCTCTAAATGATGCACATTGTACAGGCATTGATTCGTATGTCCTATTTCATAAAGAGTAAAAGTAGATACTGTATATTACAGCTTTTAAACTTCCAATAAATTCATATGTTAGGCTTCCTAGTTTTTAAGTACAGTGTCTTTTATACAAGTTTTTCTTGGCAGAAGTCTCAACCGTCTGAAAATAAATGGGTAAAACGTTTTATAAAAAGTCACTGTAAGGAGCACAGTGATTATCCACACATCTTCCGGTATAAGCATTGAAAATGGCAGCTTACTTTAAAGCATATGAGTGAGCTTTTATGAAAAAGTAAAAAGTAACTTCATTTTCAACATCATCATCGCTCTATGTTTTGCACTACAGTTCAGCACATTTAAATAGAAAGTAGTGGATGTAAAACTTTTATTGTTCTTTCTGGAGCTCCAAAGTTTTTGGTGCATTTCACTCTTACTTGTACCATTTATAAAATTCGCATTTTAGCACGGCTGACTGTAGGAATAACTCTTTAAAGTTTACATGTTCATTGTGAGGCAGAGGTTTGGGAGTGTTTTAACTTGAAACCTTAAGATTGCATCTCTATAATGTTACTGAAGAATCTATCTTTTTCATAAATGCCAGTAACCAGAACATAAAGCTCAGAGCCACTATTAGCATTTTGTACATCCTTTAAGGAAGAGATGCAGAAAGCCATTTTAGTTTAATAGAGCAGTACCAAGTTGTATACAAAGAAGCAACTTGAAGTCTAGATAGATATGCATAATCTACATGCCTGAAATGTTGTATAAAATATCCATAAAGATGATAGAGTGTAAGAGGAATAGCTGGCTGAAAAAGGCCAGACTTGCTTATTGTATTCAAGTACTTTAGGATTACAATAATATACAATCTTTGAGATTGTCTAGTATTGAGGTATCATCCTATCAAGGCTTATTTGCGGTAATATGATCTACAGTGCTGTGAAAAAGTACCGTATTTTTCGCACCATAAGACGCACTTTTTTCCCCCCAAAAAGTGGGGGAAAGTTTCCCTGCATCTTATGGTGCGAATACCTGAAAAAAAACCAGCCCCCCCTCGTCGCCGCCGGGAGCTCGCATTACACTGCGGGCTCCTGGGCAGCATAGAGCGCTGCTCTGATCTCACACAGTGAGAAGACAGAGCAGCCGCAGTACTTCATTTGGCCATTGGGGCTTCATTTGGCCCCAGTGGCCGAATAAAGTACTGAGGCGGCTGGAGCTGATCTGTCTTCTTTCTGAATGGGATCTGGCTGCAGAGTGGAGCTCACTAGGCGCAGTGTGATGACATCATCACAGCACAGCGGTGCCGGGAGATATGAATCTCCCTCTCAGCTCTGTCAGGCTGCATTTCATGGACACAGGTATGGCTGTATTTTATGGGACTGCTATGTGCTGTATTTCATGGGACTGCTATGTGCTGTATTACATGGGACTGGTATATGGCTGTATTTCATGGGACTGATATGTGCTGTATTTCATGGGACTGCTATGTGCTGTATTTCATGAGACTGCTATGTGCTGTATTTCATGTGCCTGCTATGTGCTGTATTTCATGGGACTGGTATACGGCTGCACTGGTAAATATTTTAGTACACAATTTGGTTCAGAATATTTTTTTCTTGTTTTCTTCCTCTAAAACCTAGGTGCGTCTTATGGTCAGGTGCGTCTTATGGTGCGAAAAATACGGTATTTGCCCCCTTGCTGATCTTTTACTTTTTTTGCATATTTGTCGCACTTAAATGATTCAGATCATCAAACAAATGTTACTATTACACAAAGATAACCCAAGTAAATGCAAAATGCAGTTTTTAAATGATGATTTCATTTATTAAGGGAAAAAAGCTGTCCAAATGTGCCTGTCCCTGTGTGAAAAAGTAATTGCCCACTAAATCTAGTATCTGGTTGTGCCACCCTTGGTGGAAACAACTGCAATCAAGCTTTTGAGATAACTTGTAATAAGTCTTTCACATTGCTGTGGAGGAGTTTTGGCCCACTCTTTTTTGCAGATTTGTTTTAATTCAGCCACATTGAAGGGTTTTCGAGCATAAACAGCCTGTTTAACCACTTGCCGACCGCCAACCGCAGGTTGACGGCGACAAGGTGGTTCGTTATCGCAAATGTCGTCATGCGACGGCGGCTGCGATAACGCGCACTGTGTTCGGGAGGGCCAGGGAGTGGGTGCGGCGGCTTCAATTGCTGCCAGCTACCCGCGATGGCCTCCCCGGAGTGAAGGAACGGAGGTCCGTGTATGTAAACACGGACCTCCGTTCTGTGAAGGGGGAAGGGCTGTGATCACAGCCTTCCTGTATACGGAGGCTGTGACCATTTCCCTTCCCCAGCTAGGGCAGTCCCCCCCACAGTAAGAACACGCCCAGGGAACATAGTTAACCCTTAGAGCGCCCCCTGCAGGTTAACCCCTTCACTGCCAATGGCATTTACACAGTAATCAGTGCATTTTTATAGCACTGATCGCTGTATGAATGCCAATGGTCCCAAAAAAGTGTCAAAATGGTCTGACATGTCCACTGAAATATCGCAGTACCGCTAAAAATCGCAGATCGCCGCCATTGCTAGTAAAAAAATAAATAAATAAATAAAAACCCCAAAAATGAATTCTCATCATCTGTAAACGCGACCACTTTTGCGCAAACCAATCAATAAACGCCGATTGCGATTTTTTTTAATCGCAAATATGAGGAAGAATATAAATCGGCCTAAAATGGTGAAAAAAAATTTTTTTTTATATATTTTTTTGGATTTGTATTTTAGCAAAAAGTAAGAAATTTGGGTTTTTTTGCAAAATTGTCGCTTTTCTTTTGTTTATAGCGGCGATCAGAAATGATGCAGAGGGGATCAAATACCACCAAAAGAAAGCTCTGTTTGTGGGAAAAAAAAGGACACAAATTTCGTTTGGGTACAACGTCACACGACCGCGCAATTTTCAGTTAAAACAACGCAGCGCCGAATCGCAAAAAGGGCTCCGGTCCTAAAGCTGGAAATCCTTCCGGGGCTGAAGTGGTTAAGGTCATTCTACAGCAATCCAATTTAAAGTGATAGTAAAGTCTCATTTTTTTTTTTTAGTTAACAATAACAAACATGTTATACTTACCTTATAAGTGCAATGGTTTTGCACAGAGCAGCACAGATCCTCCTCTTCTCAGGTCCCTCTATGGTGCTCCTGGCTCCTCCCTCCTGTTGAGTGTCCCCAGTAAGTTGCTTGCTATGGGGGCACCCGAGCCAAGCCGCAGCTCCCTGTGTCCATTCAGACACAGAGACACGGACCAGCCCTGCCCCCTTTCTCTTCTCATTGGCTGACTGACTTTGGCAGCAGCGGGAACCAATGGTGCCATGCTGCTGTCTCAGCCAATGAGGAGGGGAGTCTCTGGCAGCTGAGACACTCCTGCAACTTCGCTGGATCTAGATGGGCTCAGGTAAGTATTAGGGGGGTGCTGGACATAGAATGCATTAAGATAAAAAAAAACCTTCTGCCTTTACAACCACTTTAAGTCCAGACTTTGACTAGGCCACTCCAAAACTTTAATTTTGTTTTTTTTTTTAGCCATTCAGAGGTGGACTTGCTGGTGTGCTTTGGAACATTGTCCTGTTGCATAACTCAAGTACGCTTGAGCTTAAGGTAATAAACTGATGGCCTGATATTCTCCTTCAGGATTTTATAGTGAGCGCAGAATTCATGGTTCCATCAGTTATGGTAAGTCATCCATGTCCTGAAGCTGCACAGCAGCCCCAGACCATCACACTACCACCACCATGTATGACTGTTGGTAAGTTGTTCTTTTTATGAAATGCTGTGTTACTTTTACACCAAATATAGTGGGACGCACACCTTCCAAAAAGTTAAACTTTTATCTCATCAGTCCACAGATTATTTGCCCAAAAGTCTTGTTGATAATCAAAATTTTTTTGTGTTCTTTTTGGTCAGCAGGGGCTTTTGCCTTGGAACTTTCCCATGGATGCCATTTTTGCCCAGTCTTTCTTATTTGAATTGTTATTTGAGGCAAGGCCTGCAGTTCTTTAGATGATCTGGGTTCTTTTATGACCTCCTGGATGAGTCATCATCGTGTTCTTGGAGGAATACTGGTAGGCTGTTTACTTCCGGGAAGGTTCACCACTGTTCCAAGTTTTCTCTGTTTGTGAATATTGGCACAGTTCATTCATGATCTAGCATGGGGGCAATTGCTTTTTCACATAGGGTAGGTTTGGACAGCTTTTTTCCCTTAATACATTAAATCATTTAAAAACTGCATTTTGTATTTACTTGGGTTATCTTTGTGTATATTACATTTTGTTTGATGATCTGAATCATTTAAGTGTGTCAAATATGCAAAAAAATAAAATAAAACCAGGAAGGGGGAAATCCATGTGAATATGCAATGCACAATATGGATATGAAATTTATGTCACTTTTCACTATACTAGCATTTATTAAAATGTTCTATAACAAATAAGAATCTTACCTAAACATTGTTTAATCAATTGATTCAATAAAGAAAGGATGGAAAATAAATTCCCCTGTCTTTCTGCGTCTTTGGTCTATAGTGCACCACTCTCATGTAATTACTGCAGAAATAGATCAAAAAATGCTGTTAGAAGTCCCTTAACTCCAGCCCCCTTCCCTATTAATGTTCCACTAGACATTCTGCTAGATGTTCTGCTAGACATCATAAAAAGCAGAATACACATTTAAAAGGACCATTGTTTATGTACTTTTTTCAGTTCTGGTCTGAGGCATGTTCTTTGAAACATGTACATTGCAGACTTTAGATCAGGGCAGACTGCAGGCCGGTTGAATGTAAATAAAGACATATGTACACAAGCCTCTGTCTGTTATAAAACTCTTCCTCAAAGTAAAGGGAAAAACAGAGCTGTAAAGTTATTAGTGTCCCTAAATATATAAAAATAGTTCATGTTCTAACAGCACAGTTATCATTTAAATTGACTTGGTAGCTGGCAGCAAATTTCAGCAGCAAGTCTTCTGCAAAAGAAGACTCAATACTTACTGCTCTGGTGGGTGGCAAGACCAAACTTTCTTTAGGAGCTACAGCCTCCAGAATCATCTTCAGCATCTGGCACTAATGGTTCCATCTGCCAGCTCTTCAGGACAGTAGACTGCAGGGGCCAGCTGGAGGAAACACAGTGCACGGTGGGGATCTGATATTCCAAGAAGTGTTTCAAATGTGAACATTCCATCAGAGGCCATAGCCCTTGAAGAGTGAAAAGTTTCTGCTCCCTGCCCCATGACAAGGTAAGTATTAAAAGTATTCTTTTGCAGGCTGCTTGTTGTAGAATTTTATTTTCCAGTGACAGACTTTAATGATGCACTTTTTTTTCTTTTTGCTGAACTGCCAACTTTTCATTGTTTTACATGGTGCTTTGACCTCACAATCTTTCAGTACAACACATTTGGTCTTTAGGAGATATGTGATTATGTTCTCACTAAATGTTCCTGTTTAGATAATTTGTTATGTGGTCATTTTTTTAAACTGTGTATTTTCTGTGTAGACTTGTACTGTCTCTTATATGTATAAAGTATCTCTTTGGAAGTGAGAGAAATTCTCCAGAGTGCCAAGTGAAAGGTTGTAGGTTATCAAATCAAATTACACAGAAAAACATAATATCTGCAGCCAACTTCTTCCAGTTGTAATAAAAAAAAGTTATCACATGGCTGCCATCTGAAGCCATGGCTTTTCCTCTATTTTTAGGACAAGAGGCTACTAGTGGCATTCTCAAAGGCTTTGTAGATGATGGCTGGCCATCAAGGGATTTAGATGTATTTAGTTCTGACATCTGAAGGGAGCTCTTATCTGAAAGCCTTTTGGTATCAGAGGGGATGGTAATCCAATGAGTTCCAGTTTCTGTGTTCACAAAATGAGGCATTTTTCACTTTTTTATCCTCACATGAGCCAGCTTCTCCCATCTGTATAAAAATCGAACAGTGATGAAGGTAAAGTGAAAGAGTTCTTAACCTTTGCTACCATTTCAGCACTTTTTCACATATATTTTGGACCCAAAGGAAAAAAATAAGATACATTACAGTATATTCATAAAATATTGCTGCCAACTTTTTAGGTGTACGAAAAGAAACCTCATTCAAGATGCAAATCAGCTTTGCACCCAGCAACTCTGATCTCGTGTAGCCAATATCTAATTGTATTAAGTCACTTCCAATAAAAGCAACACACTTATGTGTTTTCACAACAGCAAGTCTTATTCATAGCAGCATGGCCTGCTGTGGTCACAAAGCGTAAGTGTGCTGCTTTTATTTAGAATGACTGAATAAAATAATATGTTGGCCACAGGAAATCCGAGTTGCTGGGTATAAAATTTGTTTGTATTGCAGTATATTATTCAATGTGTCACAACAATTTAGATTATGTAGATTTTGTAGAAGTATGAGCCAAAACAAGACCTATAAGTGCTAGTGAACTGCAACAATGAAAAATCAGGCGACCTGTCCCACCATACGAGGTTGTGCAGAGAAATATAAATCATTTGGCTGGTAAAATGGTTCATTTATATGTATTTCATCTAGAGACCAGTTTTCAATACTTATCTACTTGCTGGCTGTAAAGTAAAGTTTTCATAAAAATGACACTGTAAATTTAGCACATGGATCAAGTACAGGCACATGGTGATATACACGTAGTACTTCAGAAATCTACAAGAGCTTTTCTGCAAATGGCAATATGTAAAGTCTCTACACTTTCTAGTAGTGTCAAAGGCTGACCAGCCTTTTCCCACATATGTCACAATTATAGGTGGGCCTCATTGGTCAATAGGGAAGCACAGAAAGGAATGGGTCAGCTTTCAACACAACGGTTGAAGCTTTGCAGATTAGAACATTCAAGCTATCAGCTATATTCCAGGCTCTTGGAGACTTTTAAAGGTAAATAAAGGCACCATTAGGTGTGTGTATTACATCATGTGTTTATTACATAATTGAAGCGACGCTCTCACCATTAAATAGAAAATGCAAGTAAACAAGTAATGCTTACGTGCCCTGCCCTGGTGAACTCCATTTCTTTCAAGAGTCAACCTTTGCTTAAGAATGGTTCGCATTTGACATTTCTTTCAGTGTTGAATGCTGGCATCCTTGTTGCATTCTGAACTTTCTTCCACTGGCCCCTACATCACTGCAGGACACAGAGGTTGGTCAAAAGTACCACAGAGTGCAATGGAGGACACCAGCATGCAAAACTCACTAGTATCTCTTGAAAATAAAAAAAGTCGCTCTCTCTGTTATACGCTTCTCCCCAGGCTTTGTCCTCCTCAGACTTACCCACTCATAAACCCACTTTTCCAGGCTGAGTAATGCCCAATATCATTTAACCCATCAAGGCTCCACCCACTGCCCTCACAGGAGAATGCTTCAGAGAAATGGCACCACACAAACAGTGGTAATGGGGTGGGGTTTGAGCCCAAAGTTGGGCTTTAATGGATAAAAAAACAAAGATAATCAATTTATTAAAGTTGAAAAAAGACTGCTGTCTGATAACTTCAGCTTCATAACTCTTTCCATTTGGTCCAGAGGAAGCAAAACAATAACTCCCGAGCAACTGCTTCCTTTTTTGTCACACAGGAGGAAACAATCCTCCTCCCCAATGAACAGTTATATTCATTCCCTGAATGATAATATTTTCTGTAGGTGATAGATGAAGTTGTTATATAAAACTGTAACATAAACTTTTACCAATAAATAGATTTATAACTCCTATATCTATTTATCTGTCAGCAATATAAGGATGTGAAGAATATGTGATGTCATTTAGTGGATGTGACTTCCATGCTGCTTGACTTTAAAGTGGAACTCCAGGTATTGTTTTTATTGTATTGTTACCTGGTTCAGTTTGGACAATGTAAGTATACAAATTTCGTACCTATGGGATCCCTGTGGAAGCAAGACATCACTGTTGTAGTCACTGTCTTCTGGGTCCCATGCCAAGTGGCTGCCCTGTTGCGTAGTAACCATAGCAGGGTGCTCGGTACAGGTTCCAACCACAGAACGCCTTGCCATTTTCTCGATCAAAGTATTCTCTAATTGGACAAGATGGAGAGGTGGGTGGTGATATCATGATCTCCACCTCATCTAAAGCCCTATAGGCTGAATCACTTCAATTATTGAATTTAGATTTGTAAACTGTGGAATTATTAAAAAATGTAAAAAATGTTTAGAGCAAAAACAGTGATGTGGATCACTTACTCTGAAAACTGTTGTTTTTGGTTTGAGAATTTTGTTAATAAACATCCATAGCTTAACACACCATGATGGTGCACCTTTTTCGAGTTACATCTTAATTACCATGTTATAAAAGCATAACAAAAAACTTTAAGTGATAACCCACAGATGGGCTGCTGGAAATATATTGGGTCCCCCTTAACTGTCCCTCAGGCTCAGTCTGGGAATCATTGTAGAGTTATATTGTAGATCCTGAGAAAATGCAGGAAGGAGGGATACGGATACAGGTTACCCAAATGCATATATATCTTGGAGGACTTCTTCCTGAAAAATCCTGTGTCAGCAGTATTGGACTCTCTAGTAGCAGTCACTAAAATAATGCTTAATAAAGAGGGGGCGGACGGTAAATCTGAGACTCTATGAGAGCAGTCATGGTCAGCAGAAATTTCTGGCATCTCACCCTCAAGAAGTACTTCCACACCTGGAGCCCAGCTCCACTGTAACACTCTTCAGTGAAATGTTACCCTCTCCAGCCCAGCTTACACAGGTAGGTTTCCTTCAGGCAATTCTTCTTTAGGCGCTTAGCCTCTAGCCCATGCGGAGGCCTAATAGAAGTAGTTCACAACACACATACACAGCATCCCCCTCCCTCCCCACCAAAACTCAAGGAAGAGAGCTCTGATCAGATCCTCTCAGATATTTATCTTCTCCCCAGCTACACCTTTTGGGTCAACCTCCCTGGGATTGGCTAGTGTCAGATAACTTTTCATAGCCGCTAGGTTTAGGGATAAGCATGATCAGACCTAAAAAGTAAATCATAGTTCAGCTGGGTACAACAAAGCCATACTAAATGAGCCAGTCCAGGGCAGGGACACTTCAATTTAGATTTTCCTCATGCTCATCATCAGAATAAGACAAAGCAAAATGTGTTGCCTTTAAACTTCATACCATTTTAAAAGGTCAGTCTACATAAAACTGATATTTCACTTTTTGGTATATGCTGGAGAGTCATATATCTCATCATTTCTTTTGATAACTCTGTTGGTGAGATCTCTAAGTTTGATTTACCAGGCCTACATCCTTGATGTGATCATTATGATGGGGTTTTCTGTCTCCCTGTTAGATTTTTATTTATTTTATATTTTAGAGCATGTGTGAAGCACCAGGCCCGTGGGGCAGAATCCAGCTTGCCAGGCCATATTACATAGCCCTCACACACAGGTTTTTTTTTTTCCAGCTGGAACAGCTCTTGCCCTCTGCTCCCCGCTCACCACTGTCACTTGTAAACATGGAAGCCTTCTGTGTTTACAAGGACAGCTTTCCTCTCAATGGCTCTCACAGATTCCTACCTGCCCTGCACTCACAGCGGGGATAAGGGAGATGTAGATGCAGGTGCAGTGTGAGATGGGGTATCATGTGGTAAGCTACACTGTGATCCCCATCTGTACCTGGGTGCACCGATGCTGACCAATGTTCTCCTTGCAAGTGAGAAAGAAAGAGAGAAAAAGGGAGCTGTGTAGACTTCTGTACTAGAGCTAGGCTGGATAGGTGAGATGCAAGGAAGCTTTTGGGGCGGGGGTGAGGATTGTGTAGGGAGGTGTATACAGAGGTGCGGGATGGGGGGGCGTGTCTGGGCGGGACCAAGAGCAGATGCGCTGAAGAGGAGCTCCGGCTACAGGCAGCAAAATCCTGTCTCTATCTTCACTCCTGGACCCCGGAGACCCACTCCGAACATCCCCACTCTGATCCCCTGCACGCTGAGCAGGCCTCAGGCCAAGTATCGGCCAGTTTGCCACCGCATCCACGGCCGGAGCGGGGCCACACATCACCTCATGGACCACTGCCATCTTGGTGCTCCCTCGGGCCTACTCATAAGCAGCCGCGTTGCCTCACAGGTGAACCCCCTTCCATCGGGACATTACCCTCACCAAGCGACGACCCTCTCAAGCGAGGGGAGACCCTTTTAGAGCCAGATAGGCTGGATCTGTTGGTGGATACGAGCTGTGGCCTCCTGAGACACCAGGCAGTGGCCGCCGCCATCCTGGTACACCTCCTGGCCTACTAGCAAGCGGTTGCGCCGCACAAAGACAAGCCCCCTTACATTGGGGCTCCACAGGCCGCTAGCAACTACCTAGCTGAATGGGGGTAGACCCCCATAAAGTCTACTGCCCGGCCTGCTCCAAGCCCTCCCTCACCTCCTGAAGGCTGCAGCCATCTTAAGGGGACTCAGGCTTACTGCACATGGACTAGCCCCAGCAGCCTGCTTCCTTTCTCCCAGACCCCAGATTGCAGCACTCCTGTCGGGTCTGTGAACCATAGAATTCCACAGATCTCTTAAAGCAGAAGAACCATACAACAGGCCTTCCACAACTCCAGATAGCCATAACCATCTTGCGGCCTCCTCCACCTGTCTCCCCTCGGCCCTGAGAGTCTGCCTGGTCGATACTACCATAACAATACCCTCCAACAACATACAGCTGTGCCTGTCATTTTAAGCCCTACTAAGTAGCCTACTGCAGCCAAGCATAACCTATTGCCCGACATCTGCTCCTTTATCTGAGGACTATACATCTAACATAAATATGTATGCTTAAATCCCACCGTGCTGGGACTGTGACAGCCACATATCCTCAATTGTACCCCTTGCATATCGGCTGACCTCTACTTTTGTCTCGCACTGGTTCCTGGAACCCCCTTATGGGGCATGTCACCTGGTAAGAGGTCTGGTATTAGATCCAAAACAATCCGAGAAGCTCTGACGCAAGCTGCCCTCAAAATGGCAACGCAACCGCCTTCTCACCTCACTCCCATCACCCTGCAGTTATCTGGCCCCCAAGACACCCTACCTCAACATAGCGATCATCTTGCTACACTTCTACCATCCTCCCCACCAGCCCTGGAATCGCCCAACACTGTTGACCTCCTCAATCAGTTTGAAATAATGCTACAGAGGGTGCTACAACACACATCGGACATTATCACAGATAAACTCATGAAAGAAATACAGGAAGTGGGTCACTACAATACTGGAGGAGAGAATGGAGGACCTCCAAGTGGTCTCTGCAAACCACGAGGAGGATATAGAGACTCTCAAAGAGGAAAACGCTACACTCTAAGCCTGCCTGGAGGACTTTGAAGATAGGGTTAGAAGATCTAATATACGTATTAGAGGGATACCTGAATCGGTCGAAGATCTCCACTCCACCATTACAGCCCTCTTCCAGGAGCTAGCTCCCTCAATCCCTATAGAACGGCTGGAGATGGACCAAATACACAGATCCCTGGCCCCGCGCAGAGACAAGGGTCCCCCACATGACATTATTATAAAAATGCACTTCTTCAGTGCAAAAGAACAACTTATGGAAGCAGCCCGCAACAAAGTGACTCTAATATTCCAAGGTCATAGCTACCAAGTCTTCCAGGACCTCTCACAGCAAACTCTTGCCAGAAGGAAAGCATTAAAACCTCACTTGCAGATCCTACAAGAGCATAGAATTGTCTACGGCTGGAGCTTCCCCTTTGCGGTTAAATTTACCTACAAAGGCTCTTCTTTTATCTGCAAATCTGAGGAAGATATCATATCTGCTCTGCAGGACCTCCGTCTCTTTTCCCTGGACCATTCACTGGACAATTCTAAGAGGCGTGCATCCTCCAACTCCCCAAGGAAGCAACAGGAAAAAGAGGAGCCGCCTCACACTCCCTGCACCTGCTTTTCTGATGGACTGATGATAAAGCCTACTCCCTCTATCTACAACCTGTTTTTTTCTCCCCCTACTATAGGCTACCCAGCAGGTCTCAGTGACACTGATGGACACCTTCTCTTCTGGCAGGTAAAACCTTCTGGCCACTGATCTCCAGAGGGATGCTTTGACCAGACACAGAGGTGCGGGATGGGAGAGAGGGGTGCAGAAGTGAGTTGTGTACAGCCTGTGCAAGAAAGCTGAATCCTGCACACTGTGTATAGCACACCCCTAAACCCTGCACTCTGTATGTAGTGAACTCCTCAACCCTGCACTCTGTACACAGCGCACCCCTGAACTCTGCACTCTGTACATAGCACACCCCTGAACTCTGCGCTTCATGCGTAGCGCACCCCTGGACACTGCACTGTGTACATAGCACACCCCTGAACTCTGCACTCTGTACACAGCAAACCCCTGAACCCAATATGTAGTACACCCCTGAACTCTTCACTCTGTAGAGTGTGTATCCCTGAACTGCACACATGATGCACTCATAGTATTTATTCCCCTTTAAGATACTTCTGCTGTTAGTGCAATTTGTCCACACCCACAGTTCAATGTGGTTCAGCAGGAGGGGTGTGGTTGAGTTCCTGCACCTATTCTGTAAAGAAAAAAGCCCTGAATAAATGTATATGGTCCTACAGATACATCTAGCCCTTTGAGGGTGACCATAATGCTGATGCACCCCACAATTAAATTTAGTTTGACACCCCTGTTGTAGAGAATTAAACAGCATATAGTAAAACATACAAAGTAGCAGGAAAACCTAGCCTCCCAGCGGTAGTAGTAGAAAATTATGGCAATGAGATTTCACTCTTGGAGCATACAAAGCATAAGGAAATCTAGGGACAAACTTAGCTGACTGAGATCCACAACTAACTAAAATAAAATAGTTGAGCTGACCCTTTAAAATATAACTGCTTAGCTTTAGCTGACCAAATTAATACATTTCTTAGTAACTCAGTGAACATGGTATGATACACTCTCTCTACACTTTATTTTATCCATGGCAAACTCACACATTTGAAAGTCATTGTGACTGTGTTAGATATTAGACTAGCTAAATAACCATTTTTGCTGTAATTTAAAACACAGTTCATTTTACTACTGAGATAAAAGAAAAATGCTTGGAGCAATTATAGAATCATATTATACTGTTTAACATATTTGCACTAAAACAATGTACACGGTTAAAGATCCTATGGCACATTACTCACAAAAGTTAGACTGAAATTAAAAATGTCTGTGATCTTTTACAGCTCTTATCTTCTTAGTAAGGAGGTCCTCTAGAGCCTCACCAGTGGCTCTTGACTGGCAGCTGAAATCTAATGCTGTCAGTTTCTGTCTGTCAGTCCTGCTTCAGACCACACAGTTTTGCATACAGAATAGCAACATGCAGTTTTGTCATTCAGCACTCGTTCAACAGAACCTCAAGAATCTTTAACATCTTATGAAAGTAACATTGCTGGCTTTTGAATTTGTAAAGAAGTTCTGCAATAGATTATGTACAGTTGCGAGAAAAAGTTTGTAAAGCCTTAAGAAGTTTCAGAGTTTTGGCATTCTCCTACAATGTGATCTCTTCTTCGATATCAACAGTAGTGTTAGCAATACTTAGGAGGCAATTGGACCTTCTGTATCAGCAATAACCTCTATTACTTTTTGAAGCCGCTGATCAGAACCATAGGGCACTTAGGAGGTATTTTGGCTTGTTCCTATATACAAAACAATTTTTGGGGTACCTTGCTCATAGCTCCCAATTGTCCTTCATCCTATGGGCATTGCCTATTTTAAGTGCTGGAATGAGGTTTTTTTGTATGCAGTGCTAAAATGTTTGTATTCTCATTCCACAGAGTGCCAGTAGTTCTGTGGAACATTCAGGCGGTCTTAAGCAACATTGAGTTGCACATTGATCTTTCTATATCTGCCTGACTGTGGACTGATCCTTTTGTAGCCCCTTTGGAGGCAAGTGACTCTTAGAAACTTTCTGGACCCATATGAAATCTTTTTCAGCGTTTTTGAGCGCCGTTTTTTTAAATTTTTATTTTCAATGGAATAAAAAACGTCCAGAAACGCTGGTGAGCCACATTTTTTGGCGTTTATGAGCATTTTTAATATTTCAGCGGTTTTTGTGGTCAGAAGAACGACTCTTGAACTCGATTTTAGGGAGTTCTGGCAACAGCCCATAAACTCCACTGCTGACAAAAGACAATAAAAGTCACTGTGTGCATGGACACATAGGATAACATAGAGGGGAGTTTATGGGCTGTTAAAAAAAACGCCCAAAAATGACCGTTTAGCAGCTACGGTGTGCATGGGGCCACAAAATTCAAATTAAATAGTCAAATGCAAAAAGGCTTCAGTAAAAAGTGTAGAATGTGGGATTCATATAAATGAAGAAGTTACAATACATTTAACGGTTTAGCTACAAAATTCCTTTAGTATATTAAAGTGGTTGTAAAGCTGGAAAAATAAAAAAAAACTTCCCCCTTCACCTTAAGAACATATATTGCTAGTATGCTATGTCACCACTTAGAGGGCTTCTATCTTAACCCAGTCTTCCTTATGGGTAAACGGGTTCAGGTTGTTTAAATGGCTGAACCCCAATGACATCACTCCCATGCATGCACACAGAAGCCATGATCATGGCACAGTGCTCTAAAGGGACGGCATACTCTGAGAGAGCAAAGAGATGAGTTAATTACTGCGCTGCTTCTCCTTTCACTGCTCAGTCAGCAACTGGGGCCGTTCCAGGGTGGCCGAAGTTCAGAAAAAGAGGACTGAATGATGCTGACTATAAGAGTGAGGGCATCCAACAGCAGAAAAATATATTGGTAGGATATTGCATTAAAGCAAATTTCCATTTAAAAGTGGAACTTCCACTTTAACACCTCCTCCCCAGCTCCTGATGGGAAAACAGAGCTTTTGGGGAGGAGGGGGAGGGGGGTGCGGATACTAGATTTTTACGGGTACTTCTCTTCCGGTCACCTTAGACGATCGGAAGTGGAAGGTCTCCTTCCCCCTCCCTCCCAAAGTCTTCTGGGACACAGGACAGGTTCTAGAAGACTTTGGGATCGATCACAAAGTGCAGCACCGTGAAGCCACTTCCTGTCACGGCCGGGTGCCCACAGTACCAATGACGGCACCGTGGAGGGGAGGGGGAAAGATCCAAGGCTCTTGCTGGCCACATCGTTGGACCGGGAGACAAGTAAATGTCTGTTTATAAAAAGACAGCAGCTACACTTTTTGTAGCTGCTGACTTTTAATAAACTTAAAATACAGCGGAACTCCGCTTTAAGAACTGATGGTATTACTTTGTTATTTAATGGACTATTCATGTTTAATCTTGTTATTTTTGGCTGCAGTTCTACTATAATAATAAAATACTTACGTATAGCAAAGTTAGGACTTCAAGCCCTTTATTTAATATTAATTAAATTCATGAATTAATATGATCTGTTTAATACATTTTGATACTAGTACATAAGGCATTAATGTGAAAATCAGGCCAGGCCAGCTAAACTCGACAATGTTGTCTAGAGGAGGTTTCTGGCTTATAGACACCATATTATAAAGGGTTTTCATTATTTGTGCTGGGGTTGCTTATTTTGAAAACTGGGAAAACTTCTATAAACCTCTCCTAGGTTTATATACTGTATATACTCATTAAAGTCCAACTCCATCCTTTTTTTTTTTTTTTTAATAATGTAGGGAATGGGTTGTTTTTAGTGTTGAGTGAACCCGGACTGTAACGTTCGGGTCCGTACCGAACTTTCGGGTGTCCGTGGCACGGACCCGGACCCGGACCCGGACATTTCAAAAATCGTTCGGGTTCGGTCCGGGGTTCTACTATTTTACTCCACGTGTTGAGAAGCTGCAGGGCAGCCAATCAACAAGTGTTTCACTGAGGCCCAGGCACGGTGCCTGTGGGCTTTCAAGCCATGCCTGGGCTTGCAATGTCAGGCCCAAGTGAGTTGTGATTTTTGTTGGGTAAGGGATGTAATAATTTTTTTTTTTTTTTTCCTACCTCAACCTGAAATTACTCATATATGTCATATATTTGGATCCTCTCCAAATATCTTCAAAAGGGTCAAAAGTTTTATTCGTTGGGGTCGTGTTTATTACTTTTGGGAAATATTATACCACAGATATTCGGTCTTTGGAGGAGATCTGTTGTAACAGCTCAAATCGACCGGACCGGACTAAAAGTGTAATTACGGAA
>BLSH010539147.1:200788-216478 GCA_018402905.1 Glandirana rugosa
CCTAGTCAACCTCTAGGCTCCTACTCCACATCCACCCCCCTTCCCGTTTTTTTACTTGATTTTAATTTATTTTCCCTATCCCCATTTATTTGTAGGGCACTTGCCCTAGTTTGAAGATGATTTTAGAACAGTTATATGGCTTCTACCGTTAATTAATACTTTTCAGACACAGTTTGAAGATGATCCACATTCACCTCCATTTTTGCTTTTTTTATGTTTTTATTTTTTTAAAAATATTTAAAGTTATTTCCCTGTCCCCATTTTTTTGTAGGGCACTTGCCCTGCCCTTACCCCCATTTTACTTCCTTTTGCAGCCCTCTAGGGCTTTCCAGGACTTTGTTACAGCCATTTTTGTGCCTAACAGTTCGGGTCCCCATTGATTTCAATGGGGTTCGTTGTCCGTGCGATCGTTCGGGTTCCGTCCGGACCTGGACCCGGACTTTGTCCCGAAGTTCGGACGGACCAGCAGAACCCGAACTTCCAGAGGTTCGCTCAACTCTAGTTGTTTTTGCTGCCTGAATTCTCTCTAGGTGTATTTTCTTTCCTTTCCTAAATTGATAACTCCCTATATTTCAGGGTGTCCTCAGGACAGGAATTGATGGGAATTTAATTGCTGTTCGTTTTACTGTTGCAGAGATCTACCTTTACTTTTACAGTGATGGGAACAGAAAGTGATGGGAAATCTTTCCATTGGGAACGCAGACAGAATTACCCTTCTCAGTTTATCCAAAACCCATCAGTAATGTTTTAGTCGATTTTGGGGCATAGTTTGACAGGTAGATACAATACAGTACTGCAGTAAAAAAAATGTAATGACTGTCCTCTATAGAATCTGTAAAAGTTCTTAGGAGGCAGAGGTTGGTAGGTCTCTGAAAATAACAATCCATAATTTATCACTCAAACTACCTACCTATCACTTGTAGAAGAAAAGTAAATGGACGGCAGAAGGACTAATAGACGATAGGACCTAACTTTTACAATAAATGGCATCTTTCTCAAGAGGTTCAAGAGGGGTGTGGATACATCTATAATTAAAGCAGAAAACTCAATTAACTCTCAGATAAAAGGTCTTGTATTCTAATTTATAGGGTCTTGTATTATAATTTATAGGGTCTTGTATAGCCTATTCCACTATAAGATTGCCTACTAAATAATTATTGGCATGCATCATCATTTCAGTCTGCTATGGCTTAGTACAAAGGATTGGGTAAATGAGTTATTGATGTACTAATTGTCCTGTTTCTAAATAAACATGGATATCCATGATTCATTTCTGCACGGTTCACATCCTTGTATTGTATAAACATCATTTTTAATTGCCATTAAACTAGTAAACAGCTGTGCCAAGGACTTCTGCAAAAAACAGAGTAATCACATACATGAAACTGTGTGTTTCCCTCAAACTCTTTATGACAGGCTGTCATCAAATGCATGAAATAGAGCCACACAAGACCCTCTGTTGCCATTTATTGCTATCCATTTTTTTCCTCAATAAAGCATTTGGCAGCCCCTTAGAGTCCCATTGACATAGTTCTTTCTTGACAACCCTATTCTCTGATCGCCAGTAGACTGCGCAGTCTTAGCCTATATGCTGCTGCCGCTGTGTCTGTGTCGCTGCTGAGCTAAAGTGCCTGTTTACCGCTTGGATAGTCAAGCCAGCCCTATCTGCAAAATGAAATGAATTGAAATATGGAGGGAAAAAATAAGAGTAGGTGAGCTATTAATCTCAATCCCAAAATACAAAATATATATATATCTGATTTATCGCCTAACATGCTATTTTCTCTTAAATAGCTACAGACAGCACTTTCCTGACTTAAATTGCTTTCTGTATACAGCACCACTGTCACAGCATTTCCCTAAATGTCATTTTACCTTGAGAGGTTGTGCGTTTTCTTGTGCGATAGGTAAGTGCTGCCGTGAATTGACTTTATTTTTATTTTATGTGGAGAGGCAGCGCTCTCAAAAAGGCGACCCGCTTTTCTTTTTCAATTTAGTGTTCCTGCGTAAATGCAGGTGCTATGAAAACACTCGCTTGATTAAATCTGCCTCTGATTATGTTAGGGTGCTAAATTTCTACATCCTGATGGAACATTAGGAAATATTATTGCAATTGGGAAAACATAACCATGCCTGCTAGGTTTCCAGGCTGATGGCGTTTCTTCTATATTGTCCTCGTTTAATATAGATCATTGGATACTAAAAAAAACCAAACAAATTGTTTATTGCCGGTATTTTATATAGTGCCGGATGAATGTCAGCTAAAGAGTTTATTTTAATTATGCTCATCTGTTCCGGTCACAATAGTGCTTACAGTGTAGTGTTTCTAGCACTGTCATGCCAGTACACAGACACACACATAAAGTACCAGCTTAAACAAAAGCCAACTAACTTGCCCACATACTTTTGGAAAGTGAGAGGAAGCTGGAATATTCAGAGGAAATTCATGCCAACATTGGGGAACACATACCGTTCTCCCCGCTCACAGAGATTTGAACCCCTGACCTGGTGATGCCATGTTGCTCATCACAGTGTTGGTGCAGGGCTACGTAAAGACCATATTGAGTATTTGAATTTAACTTTATAATAATCTTGTATGCTTTTTATATTTATGGCAGCATTCCGCCCAAAAAAACAAGGTGTAAAAAAGGAATAATCCATTAAGGATCAAAAAAACCCAGCTTTTTAGTACCCAGTGGGGAGAAGGAGGCACGGGGCTTCTTTTTTCCCCATTTTCAGGACCTTGGTGATTCCTTTGTGGATATAGGACCATACATTTTATTATAACCCCACATGAAGATGACCGTGTGAACCTACCAGGAGTGTGCAAGTCCTTCCTGAGGGAGTTCACAAGATTTTTTAATTTTGGCTCCTTAACCTCCTATACCACATTGGACTCATTGATGCCTAAAAACCCCTTTCCCCTACTAGTGGGATTTAGCTCTCCTCCCAGGAGGAGACTTGGGGAGGAGGAAGTCCCATTAACTTGGTTGATTGTTAAGCCACAGTTCAACAGTACACTATCCTTCTCAGATCCTGACAAAGTGGGTTTAATATCCCATGTAATGCAATATATCTGTCAGGACCCCACCACTTGACTACCATACAAGACATCATGACTATTTAAAGTGTTAAAAATTAATATAAGTTGCTGAAAGGTGAGGGTAATCATCCGCAACCTTAAGGAGGCTCCTCAAAAATGTTTGTATTTTAATAGTCAATAGATCTTTAAGAGACTCTGTAAAACTTTGAATTGTTTTTTTTACATCAGAGATACACTATATTACCAAAAGTATTGGGACATCTGCCTTTACACGCATATGAACTTTAATGTCATCCTAGTCTTAGTCCATAGGGTTCAATATTGAGTTGACCCACCCTTTGCAGCTATAACAGCATCAACTCTTCTGGGAAGGCTTTCCACAAAGTTTAGGAGTGTGTCTATAAAAATGTTTGACCATTCTTCCAGAAGTGCATTTGTGAGGTCAGGCACTGATGTGGACGAAAAGGCCTGGCTCACAGTCTCCGCTTTAATTCATCCCAAAGGTGTTCTATTGAATTGGACTCTGTGCAGGCCAATCAAGTTTCTCCACCCCATACTCGCTTATCCATGTCTTTATAGACCTTGCACTAGTGTGCAGTCATGTTGGAAGAGGAAGGGGTCATCCCCAAACTGTTTCCATAAAGTTGGGAGCATGAAATTGACCAAAATGTCTTGGTATGCTGACACCTTAAGAGTTCCCTTCACTGGAACTAATGCCCAACTCCTGAAAAACAACCCCACACCATAATCCACCAAATGGTTTGGACCAGTGCACAAAGCAAGGTCCATAAAGACACGGATGAGCGAGTTTGGGGTGGAGGAACTTGACTGGCCTACACAGAGTCTGGACCTCAACCCGATACAACACCTTTTGGATAAATTAGAGCTAAGACTGCGAGCCAGGCCTTCTCATCCAACATCAGTGCATGACCTCACAAATTTACATTTGGAAGAATGGTCAAATATTCCCGTAGACATACTCATAAACCTTGTGGACAGCCTTCCCAGAAGAGTTGAAGCTGTTATAGCTGCAAAGGGTGGGACAACTCAATATTGAAACCTACGGACTAAGATTGGGGAACCTTTAAGTTCATGTGCATGTAAAGGCAGGTGTCACAATACTTTTGGTAATATAGTGTGTGTATATATATATATATATATATATATATATATTGGCGCCTTATCAAGTCCTATCAAAAGATCCCTTAAAATATTAATAAGGATGTTAGAGTATTCATATTTGGGTCCAGTTGTATTGCTAATTATTTATATTTAAGGCAGGATTCCAGCTAAAAATAACACAATAAAAGAAATAGTCCATTAAAAGATAACATAAAAAACAACTTTTGCTACAAAATGTATTTTCAAATAAGAGATTACCCCTGCAGTATTTTTTTTCTGCCACTTGATATCCTCCATTTGATGGCCAACGTCCTTCAACCCATTTGAGTCCAGGCTATCCTGTACCTGCCTGTGACGAGACAGTAAAAAGAAAAACTCATCTCTATTATCAATGCAGTGTCATCATTTTAGGATGTTGATTGATCAGAATTCTTAAAAATAAATGATTTGGTTGTGGAAGCTGAGAAGCTGGGAAGGTCAGATATTATCTCAGATATTAGATGAGTAAGGTGAATCTGCAGAATGGTTTTGATTAAATGACAGGTGTGTGGTCCCTCTTGCACACTGCCTATTCAGTTGTAATGTCCTATGGAAGTAGGGTGTAGGTGTGATTGACTCAGTGAAGCATTTCCGATAATAGCTGTTATCACATGGACATCAGTTCTGCACATGGTGAAGCTTCAAAGAATGCAGGTTAGCACAGGAAAAATCTCATATCCCATAAGCAATGTACAGTTGTGTTAGTGTCCGCATTGCAATTAATTGAGTGGATCTTGCTGCAGAGGTCAAAAGCCACATGATTTACTATTTAACTCATACTATTTGTATGAGTTATAAAATTGTAAATTTTATTTCCTCAGTGGCTGCAATCCAGAGTTTGACCAATTTAAAGTGGCACTATGCTCACAGTTTTGAAAGACTTCTGTTTCTTGCAGTTCTTCAGCATGCTTGATGAACTAGTTGGCCTATTAGAATGATATGCTGATGTTCCAAGATCTAGCTTACTGGAGAGAGGCCCTCTCCAGCAGGCAATATCCCAGGAACTGCAACAAAATTTACAGCAGAGGATCTCTGGATGGCAGCTATGGGGTGGAATTGAGAGCATTACTCCCAAATTCAGAAAACACCCAGAAGTTCACTGAGATGCAGCAAATCATTCATCCTTTCAGATGCTGTAAGGAACTGTTTCCTCAACCCAATATTTATTGCACTTACAGACATTTGGTGGTCACCTGAAATACTTTTCCTGCCGCATTTACCAGCCTATGCTTACCATTTTAATTATCTGTTATGTCACTCTGGGCAGGCAATTTGTCATGCATGATGCCATTCTTTTCTTGTCATCATATCTTTTCAGTACATGCTATGATGTGTAGGAATTTGACAAATGTTAATGCTGATATTATAATTTTTATGTAAAGTGATAAATGTGGTTAATAAATTGTTCGTTTGACTGTACAGTTGACACTACTCCACAAATTCACTACTGGTACAGGGCTGCAGTGGATGTTCAATATGCTTACAGTATCTCACAAAAGTAATTACAACCCTCACATTTTTGTAAATATTTTATTATAACTTTTCATGGGTCACAAATTTACATTTGGAAGAATGACCTCATTAACATTAAATACATTCCTCCACCCATACTACTCACTGATTGGTGCCTCTGCAACTTGTCTCATGTAAACATTTTTAAGCTTCCACTGATCACTGAATACAAATATTATGAGTCCTGACCCATACACTGTATACTCTATGTTGTACATTACATAAGAAGATCTGGACAAATTAATGAGGTGGGCAAATACATGGCAAATGAGGTTTAATATAGAGAAATATAAAATAAATAAAATAAAATAATGCATCTGGGGGCCAAAAATATCAAGACAAACTGCTCACTAGGGGGAGAGCCTCTGGGGGGAATCTAGGATGGAAAAGGACCTAGGGGTCCTAGTAGATGAGAGGCTCAGCAATGGCTTGCAATGCCAAGCTGCTGCAAGCAAAGTCAACCGAATATCGGCATGCATTAAAAAGGGAATTAATTCCAGAGATAAAACAATAATTCTCCTATTATACAAAACTCATGTCCAGCCGCACTTGGAGTATGCCATCCAATTCTGGTCACCAGTCCTCAGGAAGGATGTGCTGGAACTGGAGAAAGTTCAGAGAAGTGCAGCGATGCTGATTAGGGGATTGAAGGACTTTAGTTATAAGGAAAGATTACAAGCACTGAACTTATTCTCTCTGGAGAAGAGACGCTTGAGAGGAGATATTATTTCATTGTACAAATACTGTACTGGTGACCCCACAATAGGAAAAAAACTTTTCCACGCAAGGGAATATAAAAAAACACGCGGCCATTCACTAAGATTAGAAGAAATGCAGTTTAACCTTCTTTACGGTAAGAGCAGTAAGGATGTGGAATTCTCTTCCCCAAGCAGTGGTTTCAGCTGGGAGCATAGATATTTTCAAAAAACTATTGGATAGGCACCTAAACGACCACAATATACAGGGTTATATAATATTGACATAAAAGCACACACACACAGGTTGGACTTGATGGACTTGTGTCTTTTTTCAACCTCACAAACTATGTAACTATGTGATAACACTGAAGAAATGACACTTTGCTACAATATGAAGTAGTGAGTGTACAGCTTGTATAACAGTGTAAATTTGCTGTCCCCTCAAAATAACAAAGGTGAGTACACCCCTAAGTGAAAATGTCCCAAATGGGCCCTTTTCCCTCCTCGGTGTCATGTGACTGGTTACAAGGTCTCACGTGTGAATGGAGAGCAGGTGTGTTAAATTTGGTGTTATCACTCTCACTCTCTTATATTGGTCAACATGGCACCTCATGGCAAAGAACTCTCTGAGGATCTGAAAAAAAAAATCGTTGCTCTACATAAAGATGGCCTAGGCCATAAGAAGATTGTCAAGACCCTGAAACTGAGCTGCAGGATGGTGGCCAAGAGAATACAGCGGTTTAACAGGTTCCATTCAGAACAGGCCTCGCCATGGTCAACCAAAGGAGTTGAGTGCACATGCTCAGCGTCATATCCAGAGGATGTCTTTGGGAAATAGATGTATGAGTGCTACCAGCATTGTAGCAGAGGTTGAAGGGGTGGGGGGCTCAGCCTGTCAGTGCTCAGTCCATATGCCACATACTGCTTTTAAATTGGTCTGCATGGCTGTCATCCCAGAAGCCTCTTCTAAAGATGATTTACAAGAAAGCCCTCAAACAGTTTGCTGAAGACAAGCAGTCTAAGGGCATGGATTACTGTAACTGGTCTGATGAGACCAAGATAAACATATTTGTTTAGATGGTATCAAGCGTGTGTGGCAGCAACCAGGTGAGGGGTACAAAGACAAGTGTGTCTTGTCTGCAGTCAAGCATGGTGGTGGGAGTGTCATGGCCTGGGGCTGCGTGAGTGCTGCTGGCACTGGGGAGCTACAGTTCATTGAGGGAACCATGAAGGCCAAACATATACTGTGACATCAATATATAGTATGAAAACTTAAACCAACTTTGTTTTCAGCAGCGCTACACATGTAAAATAGAACAATATAAAGTGCATCAATATGTAAAATAATCATAAATTGACATCAATACAAAAGTGCAAAAAATTGGATAATGAAAGACTGCAATAAACATATAAAGTGCATGTGCTCAAAGTCCAATCGTGAAAAGATGAAAAATGTCTAATGTCCACATAAGTCCATTTCTTCCTCCACCAATATTACCATGTGAAGACATAAACACACTGAGCCTCACAAGGTTTATTCTGTTCAATCAGCATATGAAATATACAGAGTTCACTGTTGTCTCCGTGTTCCCTTCAGTATCAATACTGATAACATAGGGGAGTAAAACAGAAAACCTCTCATAGTGTATCATTTAAAACAATAGGACTTTTATTCAGATTAAAATGCGCTTACATGTAAAAAGTTAATGTAAGTGGAGGTTGGATGTTTCAGAAACCACTGGTGCGTCCATACCAACAACAACACAGTGGTCTCCCGGAGCCTTCTTTTAAAATATCCATGTGAGTGCAATATGTTTTGCTCCTTTACTGAATAAATGGTTTTAATGCTACACTTAGTAGGCGCTGCTTTCCATTTTTGCCTTTAAAGCAAAAGGCGTGCAGACGGCGGAGCCCTCCCAACAGGGAGAAGCTGTGTGCGCCATCTGCATGCAATGAAATATGGAGCGCTCCACTGTGGCAAAGTTGCTGCGAACGCCCCATAATGTTTTAAATTTGACTTACGTTCGACTTGAACCGCGGGCCCATCTCTAGTGTTGTCACATGAAAAGATATAATAAAATATTTACAAAAATGTAAGGGTGTACTCACTTTTTTTCAGATACTGTGTGTGTATGTATGTATATATATATATATATATATATATATATATATAATACTTTTCCTATATACAAACAGCATCCAGATATTTAGTACAAGCCATTTATTGATACAAAAAAGGCTAAGAACACATAGACACAGGTATACCTTTTACATTTAAAAACTATAAGCAAATTGGTTTCCTGAATTTACCAAACAATCCCCATGAACATCCTACAATATATACACCCTTTTTTCCTCTTTTACACCATGATCACAAAATGTCCTTTCTTTTGTTCGATACTGCACTGTGAGCTTGGGGGGCAGAGGAAACCTCTGATGTGTTCTACTATTGTCACTATAGGAAGTTTTCTCTGTGTTCCTTTGGCCACACAGAACGGATTGGTGTTTTTGCGGTTCTGCGGGGTGGGATAGCAAGGCAGGTGGAGCTGTAAATCAAAAAGATTTAGGCACCCCACAATCTGCTTAAAATAAGTCATGTGGGGCGGCTGGGGGAGGAAAATTGAGGAAGTCATGTGGGGTGGCTGGGGGAGGATAATTGAGGAAGTGAACAGCTTCCCAAAAGCAAATTGTGATGCAGGTGCCCTGGTAGTGGCAACTTAGCAGCCATAGGATCAGCTGCTAATACATTGCCACTGACAATACCAAGATTTATGAAAATAATTGGATTATCTGGCTTTTACAAAGAATGAAAAGATGCACAATAGAAATCTTAAGCACACAGGTCAGTCACCGAAATTCTGCTTTGTCCCTTAAGCACTCACCGGAGCGCCAGGCTATGGAGTGGGTGGGAGCTGCTGGCTTAGGCTCTCTCCGTGGCTCACTGAGAGGCTGAACCAGCTGTCAACTCAGGCATCTGGGTGGATCCGGACATTAAAGTTGGGATCTCTACGGAGCCTGTACTGATTGACTACAGGTCACAGGAGTGCGGAACAAAGTGCACTCCTGTGATCCCCAGGAAGAAACAGGGCGAAGTAGGAGAAAACCTTTGGCCCTACTTCTCTTTTAAAAGATAATAGAGTAATATCTATGCAGACTTTACCCTCTATTCAAAAAATGCTGAGCACTTTAACAAATTCATCCTAAAAGTCTGTTTTTGCTATACCGCAGTGTAACATCTGGCCTCCATTACCTGTCTGCTTTTTGGCAATCATATATCTCCCCTATAGCTGAGGGGTTCTGGCAATCATGAATCTGCTGTCTTTCTCCCGCAGTGGGGTGGTCTTTAACTGGTCTCATCTTCCATTACTGCTATTTACTAGGTTGTCAATTTGTTTGTGAACAACACACGAGGAAGGCAGATGCCGCTTGGCAACTTGAACTGTAAAGTCAGCATGTTCTCGATCTGAGAGGGTTTATGTTTATCTATGAAAAACACAAAGCTTTAACTCAATGGGTAGATCTTCAACAGTCTCACAAAGGTCAATCCCTTTCACAGTGGCACCAGTAGCAAGCCTGTGTCATTTAAATGAGTTTTGTACAATTTTGTATTGAAAAGTGTTTTTTTTTTTTTTGTTTTTAACATGACCATAACATTTGTGAAATCTACAAAACATTTTTGATTAGCATTTCTACTCAAATCAATAAGGCTGCTTTCACACTGAACCGCGACTCAACCACAGGATTTACCACCCCCAACTTTACATGTGAACGAGCCCAAAGGGTACCACTGACGGAAAGCAACTAAGGGCTCATTCACAAGTGCAGCAAGCACTGCACTGCTTCTCCTCTGAAAAAGTGATCCCGAGTGTATTTGACAGGCGGTGAGGAGGCGATATTTTGCCTGCTCACCACCTAATTTAAACCCATGATTGCCGTGCAATGCATGCGATTGTGACACGGTAATACATCAATGAGACACGCGTTTAGGTGTGAGGAGGCGACACTGGGCAACACTGTGCTCAGTGATCTTTGACTTCTCCTATGTTGTTCAGGTAGATCTCCACCTTTTTAAAGTTGCCTACCACTGGTGTAGGTTGTGTCCTGCATTAGTTCTTTTGTATCTGTTTTGAGTACTGGATGGGGACTATGATTTGATATAATGCAATCCAGTCCACATTTGTATACATAAGCATTAAATATAAATATTTCCTAAACCTAAAGGTACTCAAAGGAATAACAGATGCATGCTGTAAGCTTTGCTATTTAGAAATAGATATTGAGCAGTCCACAGAGGGTTACAGCAGTCCATAAATGTCTTCGATATAAAAGCCTGTCTGACAAAATCCAACATTTAAGGTTGCCTCTTAGGCCTTAAATAATATGTAGCAAAAATGTGCCTGCTCCATAATGGGCAATATTGGGGATGGGGATAGGATGGGGGTTTGTGGCAGGGACTGTTGGGTGATCTAGCCAAAGCTTTTTCTTTAGTTAAGAAGATTTAGAACTCCTGTCAAATATTTATTGATAGGTTCACCCTTGTGACACCCTTGTTACAGAGACAAAAAACGATGGGAAATAAAGTTGTGAAGATGGAAAGTTGACACCAGAAAAAGGTGAGGGGAAATCTTGCACTCAATACATTTTGTTCCAGTGACAACTGTCCTTGATTAGAGCTCATCTTAGTTTGTATTGATTTCCTCTCACTTCAAGGTACATTTCCAGGCCAGAAAGCTAAGGGAAATTTCCCCAATGGGTCATAGACAGCAAAATATAAACTGACAGAGGATTTATCCCTTCTCTGCTCTATACACTTACAGTACTTTTTAACCTCCTCCCACCCGCGTTATAGCCAAAAGACGGCTACAGAGTGGGCCTTAATTGCCGAGAGGGAATCCATGTACGTCCCCCCTAGCATACACTGTCTGGGTGCCCCCTGTGGGGTGCGCACAGCACGCTCTGTGATCACCGGCCCCTTACTACATGATCCGATGTCAGCCAATGACAGATGATCATGTGATGTAAACAGAAGATTGGTAATCTGCTTTTTTTCAGAGGAAAAAAAAGCTGATCACAGGCTCCTGTGAGAGGGACATCGGTCCCGAACATGGAGAGCCACCGCCGCATCATCTGTGCCCACAAGTGCCACCTATCAATGCCCACCAGTGCCACCTATCAATGCCCATCATTGCTGTCAATCAGTGCTCATCAGTGCCACCCACCAGTGCTGCCTATCAGTGTCACTTACCAGTGCCAATCAGTGCCACCTATCAATGCCAAATATCAATGCCAATTATCATTGCCCACCAGTGCCAGCTCATCAGTGCCGCCTTATCAGTTCAGCCTATCATTGACCATCAGTGCAGCCTCTTCAGCGCACATCAACGAAGGAGAAAAATCACCTGTTTGCAAAATTTTATAACAAACTATAAAACTGTTTTGTTTTTTCCAAATTTTTGGTCTTTTTTTCATTTTTTTTAGCAAAAAGTAAAAAACCCAGCAGTGATTAAATATCACCAAAGAAAGCTCTATTTGTGGGGAAAAAAATAATAAAAATGTAATTTGGGCACAGTGTAGCATGACCGCGCAAATTTTCATTCAAAGTGCGACAGCGCTGAAAGCTGACAATTGGCCTGGGCAGGAAGGGGGTTTAAGTGGTCAGTAAGCAAGTGGTTAAGAGAAGTATGGGAATAGCAAAAAAAAAAAAAAAATCATACCCCCCTAGATGGCTGCAGAGAACTGAATGATCAAACAACACTCCTCCTCCGGACTGAGCAGAAAGAAGTGACTGGTAGTCCCCGGCTCTCTGCTCTTCTCCTCCAGTGCTCACTGGAGCGCTTGGCTGTGGAAGGGACTGGTTCAGGCTCTCAGCGGCATGCCAGCTTCCATTGAAAATGGTTCACAGGAGTGCAGAACGAGCTGAGCTCCTGTGGTCCATAGAAGAAGTATAGACAAAATAGCTGTATTATATTGCAGCTGACCATTTCTTAGATGTGATGGCTGTATTCATTGTTTTTTTAGGCTTTCTTACATCTATTATCATCTGGTGATCTAGCCAGTACATCTGTTGTTTTTCATAAGAACAAGCTCTCCAGCGGAATGTGTCGGTTACAGAGATGTGATAAACCATTTAACCCTAGCAGGGGTGCTTACACTGATCATTTTTTATTTATTTATGTAAAATCTTTATCCCAAAAGGTAAAATTTTTTTTTTTTGTAACAGCTGTGACAAACAGCCCCTGTCTGTTATGATGGGGTATATCTGTCACATAGAATCATAAGGTAAATGGGTGGCAATGAGAGGTCTGTAGGCAGCAAGGGGTTAAGCACTGGCAACACCTTGTTCCCCACCTGGGGTATAATTTTGCCTTAACTGGGTTTAATCAGTGCGTGGTGCTGAGGGAGAATGAGTAGGCTGTGCGCAAACATGCCTGCAGGACTGAAGCAGACCCTATGAGGTATATGTGTTAGCCAGGAGGCTTATATTCGTTCAATGGACTTTTGTTTTGGGACTGTTTTCTACCCCTGCGAGGGAAGCCTTTCTGTTATCCTTATTTGCTGACCAAATAAACATGGGCAGAAAGCCCTTAACCTTGCATACGGCTAGATTACCTGTTAGAAAACTCTTCACTTGGAGCTAATCGCCCACACAGCTTATAAAGTGTTAGCTGGAATTTGGCTTCAGTTTGTTAGTGTATCTAAACCTGCTAGTACATCTAACACCCCCCCACCCCCCAGACTGACAATGCTGCTGTTTAAAGGTGTTCCTTTATTCAGAGTAGGGATACTCTACTACAGGAGGTGTGTTACTGACCAGATCACTAGATGAACAGGGAAAAAAGCCTAAGAAAAGAAAACTTTTGCAGCCACCATATATAATGAATGATAAACTGCAATATTATTACAGTTTGGTTTTGAGTTTAATACTGCTTTATTAAAGTATATTTGGTGAGTTATACTGTATGTGTGAAATAAATGGGATCCCTGATATTTAATAGCATTTGGACTTCTTTATTTGGTGATATCAGATGACTTTCAGTTTCATCTCCGTACTCGTTGTTTAAGCATTCATTCTGTATGCTCTGCATAGTTATTAGCACTGAGTCTGGAGATACAGTATCTGTGTTAAATCTGTCTCCCTTCATATTTAATTTTTTACTATCCTTTGCCAGGCCTTGATCTTATTTGCATTGTTCATTAAGTCTGACTAAACTTGGATGCCTGTCTGTTATCAAATATCTACATTTCCAACATGTCTTTTTTTGGCCCTTCCAAAAAGCATACTGGCTTTGTGACCATCGCCGCTTCTGTTAACTTCTGTTAACCTTGGTTCTATGTATTTCTATTGTTACTCCAGTTTTAGCAGTAAAACATTTGTTTTGCTTGCCCATTATAGGACACATGCAATATGTACTGCAGATGTAAGATTGAATGCAATTGTTGCTTGTTCTCCCCTGCCATGTGAATCCTCCTCCTGGAGGCACTCTACAAGAGGAGCAGAAAACCATTAATAATGTGTATATAAATTCTAACAATACAGGGTTGGCCATTTATATGGATACACCTTAATAAAATGGGAATGGTTGGTGATATTAACTTCCTGTTTGTGGCACATTAGTATATGTGAGGGGGGAGACTTTTCAAGATGGGTGGTGACCATGGTGGCCATTTTGAATCCAACTTTTGTTTTTTCAATAGGAAGAGGGTCATGTGACACATCAAACTTATTGGGAATTTCACAAGAAAAACAATGGTGTGCTTGGTTTTAATGTAACTTTATTCTTTCATGAGTTATTTACAAGTTTCTGACCACTTATAAAATGTGTTCAATGTGCTGCCCATTGTGTTGGATTGTGAATGCAACCCTCTCCTCCCACTCTTCACACACTGATAGCAACACCACAGGAGAAATGCTAGCACAGGCTTCCAGTATCCGTAGTTTCAGGTGCTGTGCAAAAAGAGGAAGAAAAATGTGGGGTCCCCCCAAAATCTATGCCAGATCCTTATCCAAGCATGCCCCCCGATCTTGAAATATACCAGGCCATATGCCCTCAACATAGGCTTGGAGGTACCTTTTCAAGAGGGAACCCCCTGGCAAAGAACCTTGCCTTCATGTTGATGAGGACAAGGCCCTCTTTCCCACAGCCCTGGCCCAATGATTGTGGAGGTCTGCAGATATCTGGCAGCCCTCTTTAACTATGAGGGGGTACCCAGATACTGGCTTCCTCCCTTCTCATTCACACATAGATATGAAATGATAAATATACACACTTACAACTTACTTTTAATAAAACAAAATTCCATGTTCCTCATCAATCGTCATTTATGTAATCCAGCTGGGTAAATCCACATCAATCATAAAGGGGCAGGGTCACACAGGTGGCATCATTAACCAGTTATGGCAATGTGGCATATTTAGTCAGTGATGTCACACTGTCCCCATTCCTTTTTTCATGGCCAGAGATTCCCGGCCAGCAAATTATTGTGGCTGAATGTCGTCACTGGTTGCCAAGGACCTGGTGGGTGCTGAAACCCACCACTTCCTTACCAACCATCGACGGATAGAAAGCTGTCATATATAGTGGTGCACTGAATGGACTAAACTTTATAAATCTGCAGTAGTACAAATTCTAGCATATTTTACTACCTAAATAACTGTTGTGGACTATTATTGCACAATGAAAATCAACTATCGCATTGTTAGAAATACTTGAACATATTGGTGGAGTTGACTCTATGAATGACAGCATTGCAAGTAATGCTTCATGTGGCTCCTAATCAAATCACTCTGTTTTATATTTTAAATCCATGCTTTCTGGGCACAGCAGAAGTCTATTTGGAAAGGAGCAGTAATTGTCTTTTACTCCTGAACTGTTTGAAGCTTTACATATTTGCAGTCTACAAAAGCTTGAAATAACAGTCGTCCAAGTAAAGCTGGGATGTATATCATAGCTCTTGTAATTACTAGAGAGACAGCCAGGCCATAACATGGAGGGAATAACTCTAGAAACATTTGGCCTTTCATGTTTTTCTGCCTCCCTTGTGTACTGAATATTACAAACTTTGCAACTGTGCAGAGTTGAAGCCGTTTATTAATGCCTGTAATGTAAGCAGGCTTACTCCTTTTTACAAAAAGGAGACAGCTGTTCATTTTATACATAATTAGAGTTGAGCGAACCCGGACTGTAAAGTTCGGGTCCGTACCGAACTTTGGGGTGTCCGGGACCCGGACCCGGACCCGAACTTTTCAAAAAAAGTCCGGGTTCGGGCGACAGAGGA
>BLSH010539147.1:228720-257575 GCA_018402905.1 Glandirana rugosa
GTGAGGCCTGTTCTGAGGGGAACCTGTCCTTTTAGACCGCTGTATGGTCTTGGCCACTGTGCTGCAGCTCAGTTTCAGGGTCGTAGCGATCTTATAGCCTTGGCCATCTTTGTGTAGAGCAACAATTCTTTTTTTCAGATCCTCAGAGAGTTCTTTGCCATGAGGTGCCATGTTGAACTGACCAGTATGAGAGAGTGAGAGTGATAACACCAAATTTAACACACCTGTTCCCCATTCACACCTGAGACCTTGTAACACTAATGAGACACATGACACCGGGGAAGGAAAATGGCTAATTGAACCCAATTTGAACATTTTCAGTTAGGGTGTACTCACTTTTGTTGCCAGCCATTTAGACATCAATGGCTGTGTGTTGAGTTATTTTGAGGGGACAGCAAATTTACACTGTTATACAAGCTGTAAACTCACTACTTTACATTGTAGCAAAGCGTTATTTCTTCAGTGTTGTCACATGAAAAGATATAATAAAATATATACAAACATGTCAGGGGTGTACTCACTTTTGTGAAATACTGTATATAAAAACATATATGTATATAAAAAGAAAGTTCTCTAAAAAAAAAAAAAAAAAAATTAGATCCACAAAGAAATTATAGTTTAGCAGCAATATTACTTAATATATGTGGTCTTATATGGTGATGAAAATAGTATATATTGTATATCAGAGGTGTATAGCACAACCTAAATGAAGGTACAAGTGGCGTATCATTAACCAAAATTCAAATTGCATGTCTACCACAAAGGCTGTTACCTAGGAACAATGGGAGATCATATTATGCATATACAGTATCTCACAAAAGTGAGTACACCCCTCACATTTTTGTAAATATTTTATTATATCTTTTCATGTGACAACACTGAAGAAATAACATTTTGCTACAATGTAGTGAGTGTACAGCTTGTATAACAGTGTATATTTTCTGTCCCCTCAAAATAACTCAACACACAGCCATTAATGTCTAAACCGCTGCCAACAAAAAATGAGTACACCCCTAAGTGAAAATGTCCAAATCGGGCCCAAAGTGTCAATATTTTGTGTGGCCACCATTCTTTTCCAGCACTGCCTTAACCCTCTTGGGCATTGAGTTTACTAGAGCTTCACAGGTTGTCACTGGAGTCCTCTTCCACTCCTCCATGATGACATCACGGAGCTGGCGGATGTTAGAGACCTTGCGCTCCTCCACCTTCTGTTTGAGGATGCCCCACAGATGCTCAATTGAGTTTCGGTCTGGTGACATGCTTGGCCAGTCCATCACCTTTACCCTCAGCTTCTTTAGCAAGGCAATGGTCGTCTTGGAGGTGTGTTTGGGGTCGTTATCATGGCCCTGTGGTCCAGTCTCCAAAGAGGGGGGATCATGCTCTGCTTCAGTATGTCACAGTACATGTTGGCATTCATGGTTCCCTCAATGAACTGTAGCTCCCCAGTGCTGGTAGCACTCATGCAGCCCCAGACCATGACATTCCCACCACCATGCTTGACTGTAGGCAAGAAACACTTTTCTTTGTACTCCCCACCTGGTTGCTGCCACACGCTTGACACCATCTGAACCAAATAAGTTTATCTTGGACTCATCAGACCACAGGACATGGTTCCAGTAATCCATGTCCTTAGTCTGCTTGTCTTCAGCCAACTGTTTGTGGCTTTCTTGTGCATCATCTTTAGAAGAGTCTTCCTTCTGGGATGACAGCCATGCAGACCAATTTGATGCAGTGTGCGGCATATGGCCTGAGCAATGACAGGCTGTCCCCCCACCCCTTTAACCTCTGCAGCAATGCTGGCAGCACTCATATGTCTATTTCCCAAAGACAACCTCTGGATATGACGTTGAGCACTTGCACTCAACCTCTATGGTTGACCATGGTGAGGCCTGTTCTGAGGGGAACCTGTCCTTTTAGACCGCTGTATGGTCTTGGCCACTGTGCTGCAGCTCAGTTTCAGGGTCGTAGCGATCTTATAGCCTTGGCCATCTTTATGTAGAGCAACAATTTTTTTTTTCAAATCCCCAGAGAGTTCTTTGCCATGAGGTGCAATGTTGAGCTTTCAGTGACCAGTATGAGAGAGTGAGAGCGATAACACCAAATTTAACACACCTGATCCCCATTCACACCTGAGACCTTGTAACACTAATCAGTCACGTGACACCGGGGAGGGAAAGTGGCTAATTTGGCCCAATTTGTAAATTTTCACTTAGGGGTGTACTCTTTTTTGTTGACAGCAGTTTAGACATTAATGGCTGTGTGTTGAGTTATTTTGAGGGGGCAGCAAATTTACACTGTTATACAAACTGTACACTCACTACTTTACATTGTAGCAATGTTTCTTTACTTCACTGTTGTGACATGAAAAGGTAGAATATAATATTTACAAAAATAGGTGGGGTGTACTCACTTTTGTGAGATACTGTATATAAATGTATATATTTATATTGGAGGGGGGGGCAGCAGCCTTCAAATCCAAATAAGAAAAAAAGGAAGAAAGTAAGGAATATATAAGGTGTATATGTGTGTGCGCACATTAGGTATGCATGTATACATAAAAACTTAGGGACATAAGGAAAAAACTTGATGGTCACAAAGCATGTATGGTGAGCTGACCTAAAGGTAACAAAACAGCTATAGTTTTCTAATAACTTATGTTACCATATGGAACAGATAATGAGATTGCAAATCTGCATCTCCACAGAGTGGTACTGTGGATACAGAGACTAATTACGCGTGTCACGTCCTATTGAAGGGTGTGTAAGGAACACAAGCTATAATATAGGCTTTTTAGGCACAACTGTACACATGTAAAATTTAAGAAAATTATTTTATTACAATTAGTAAAAATCAATTATCCAACAGTAAGCTTGTACACGTGCTAGTATATTGCCCTATAATTGAGAGAGTCTCACTATGAAAACCAATTGCAGTACATGGTACAAACATGGTGACCCACAATGATGATCAAGTAGCTTCCACGGTGCTTGGTGTTGTCAAAGTGTGGTAACAAGATCTTCAGCCACTCTACATGTTACGCAATTCCTCAGGAGAATAAGGCCACTAGTGTATGTAAAAAACAAGCATCATGTAAATAATTTATATACAATGACAATATGTATAAACATATAAGCACAAGTAACAAGCTGGTATTGACTGTTTGAAGGTGTTTATGCTATGAATAGCAACTGGGCTAGCAATCCACGGCCAAAGGAGCAAACCATCAAATGTGGGGGCGTACATAACAAGATTACTACACATAACTAAACTATAAACTCGCTGTCTACTAACGCAATTGCCAAAATATTATTAAAAGGTACAAAGTATATACACTAAGACCAATATATCTCTATATATAAGGGGCAACACTCTGCGGTCAGAAAAGAAGCTAGACTTTATACATTTCTGAAATGATGGGAGTGGAAAATCAACTTACTGTATGTGCGTTGTGTAAAGAGTAGGGTAAAAATAAAGAGGCGGCAGGGATGGATGTTGGAGACCAGGGACCCCCTCAAATAGTAGTGTACGTATTAGTATAGAGCTATAAAAGTATATATGAGCACATGATAGAATAGTAGAATCGAATATAATATGCTGATGTCATATAGCAAAATAGGCCATACAGAAACTGCATGTGTATATATGAACATACCGGTATACCTACCTAGAGCACTATAGCATGTGACGACAAGGAGGGAGCACAGAACCATATGGATGGCTTGAAAAGCCACAGATGTCACAGATAATCCTACAACCAACATAATACGATAATCTGCAAGTTCAATAGGGTACAAAACACTCGCCGCCAAGCGTGCAAAATCTGAAAATAGAAACCACAGATCCACCATTATACACAGAACGGGGGGGGGGTCTCTCCAGAGGAGCTAGCATGAATAGTATCCATTAAGGAGAAATAACAAGTAGCTATAACATTAGAGGAGGGGCCCCTAGTGCAGATGCCACTGGTGCCAAATGACCGTCCAAAATGAGTGGAGGTGTTTAGGGACGCTGTATGGCGTCCCTTTGTATGTACGTCCCGCACTGGAAACCCCAATCGGTGACAGCCAAATAAAGTGTCAACCAGGCCGGCTGAATGACACTGTCAAGCCATGCCTACAACCTGCACATGCACCGTAGCCATCAAACTAAGACAGTACGGCACCTAGTGCGCAGGAGCAAGCTGCTGAGGCGTTCAGGTAACCACCAAGAGGGAAGAAGTGCCCTCTGGGGGACCTGATAGCGTGCTACAGCCAAGTCATCCGAAGGGGTGAGATGTAGAGGCTGCAATGCTGGGCGGCCGCACATTTGATGAATAAAGCCCTCATGTGGCCATAAACAGAGAGAACAGCAGCCATAGCAAACCCGGAAACAGCCTGAAACCAGACAATAATTACAAAACAGCACTACTTCATATAAAAAGTAATATATGATTTAGAATAAACCTTTAATACATAAAAATAGGTACCATTGTAATGGATTACAAAAAATCAACTCATGATGAAATCAGGACACAATTGATTGCATAGCAACACAATTGCACTATATCAAGTACATAACCAAGACGCCACATATAGCAGTTTAGCCCTATATGGAACCATACCCACAGTGATCAAAATGTCAGGGAATGTTGCTGATTCATATTTATCCACAACAATCATAGATTCTGTAATAACTCACAGATGAAGGAATGAAAAAAATAATTGATTATGGAAAGGAAATGTATGTATAGACAAGGTGCATAGTAGCCTACAACAGAGAGGAAATTAAAGAATGGTCGCAATTTCAATTCCCTCATTCAAACCTCCTGACGAAAGGACATTGAGTTTATAGATCCAGAAGGTTTCCCTGGCTCGTGGGACACTATGTTTGTCCATACCCTCTTTTATAAATCTTCTATGTTCCCCGAACCTGCCGCACGGCCAACATAGATCAATCCTCAGGGGCAAGTCAGCCCATACATAACAAAATCTGAGGAGCAATTGTAGAAGTTATCCAAATGATAAGTTTTACCTTAGTACAGAATGATTTTTTGCCATGTTGGACAAATTGGCATGTAAGTGCCTTGCGGCACTGATACATGCCAACTAGGGGTATTCGTATTGGTATGGTAGTTCCAAGTTTTCGTTTACTAGGGGTAATCTTATTTTTCAAGTTAGGAGCCCTATAGTAACTGACGTTGGGGTGATCTGGAAGAATGGCTTTTAGATGGGGATCTTGTAATATATTTCAGTGATTGGCAAGAATTCTTTTCATTTTATTGTACTGAAAGTGGAAAGTGGTCATGAATCTCGTGGAAATATCACCAGATTCCCAAACTTTTTTAAAAGGTTTTCTGTGTAAATTTAATTCAAAGGCTTTATCCACCAGCATTTCTGGATATTTTTTATCAAAGAATTTCTTTTTAAGGGCTGCGCTCTGTTCCACATAATCCAAGTCCCCCATACAGATCTGTCGCAAATAGCAGAACTGCCCTTTGGGAATATTTTGAATTCATATGAGATAGTGGCAACTTTTATGATGTAAAAAAAGAGTTGCCTGCAGTCGGTTTGGTGTAATTCTTCGCAAAGATTGTGCCCTCATGGTGGCCTAATTCAAAATTGAAGAAGGCCAGAGTGTTGGGGTCTGTAACAAATGTAAAGGATAAACCGTAGAGATTATCACTACAGTGATTGACAAATTGACTAATGAGGCCAGGAGATCCATCCCAGATGACAATAATGTCATCACTGTATCTTCCAAAGAAGCTAATAATAGCTGAAAAGGGATTATGTCGCCAAATGTGATTGGTCTCCCAAAACTCCATAGCCAAATTTACATAAGATGATGCAAATGTAGCCCCCATAGCTGTGCCTTGTTGCTGTAGGTAAAATTTGCCATCAAAATTTAAATTGTGAGTTAGGCAGAATTTTGTTGCTTCCCGGATGAAAGCGGCCTTTCTGGGGTTGATTAGTGGGTCTTGAGCAAGAAAATGTTCTAAAGCTACCAAACCAAAGTTATGGGTAATAGAGGTATAAAGGGAATTGACATTCAGTGAGAGCCACACATAGGTGGACTCCTACCTGTAAGGGAACAAAAGTTCCAAGAGATGTGTACCATCCCTAATGTAGGATTGTAGTTGATGCACCAATGGCTGTAGGTGTACTAATCTTTATATTGACTAAAACCTGTGGTCACACTATCCATTGCAGCCAAAATTGGCCTGCCTGGGGGAGTCTGCTAATTGTTGTGTATTTTTGGGAGATGGTAAAAATAGGGAATCTGGTAAAATTCTTTCCGAAAGAACGAAGCCTCCAATTTATTAATAATTTCATCCTCAAGTGCTGATTTTACTAGGATATTCGCTTTGTGTGAAAATTCAGCTGTAGGGTCTTTTTTAAGTTTTATATATGTGATATTGCCAGAGAGGAGTCTGATAGCTTCTGCTACAGAATCCGCTCTGCTGTGTAAGACTATCCCTCCTCCTTTTTCTGCAGATTTAATAATAATATCTTGTTTTTGCATCAATGAATCTAGAGCTTTTATTTCAGATGGTTAAAGGTTGCTAGTCTTGGGGGTGGTGGTGGAAGATGACTGACATAGTTTCAGAAAATCAACATAAACCATCCTATAAAAGCTCTCTAAATAGGGACCTTTAGTGTGAGATGGGTGGAAGATGGACTTAGGAATAGTCTTAGGAAAGAATGAACTATAGTAGGAGATGTGGCCAGATGTTGTGTAAACACTCAATGACCCATCATCTGAAGATAGCAAACCAAGTGTGTCAATAATATCAGTGTCAAAGATTGGTCGTCAGCAGCCTTTCTCTACTGCCTTTCTCTTCTCTGTTCCTTGAATCCCCTATCCTCCATTTTGAGAAGAACGAAAAGGCTGTTTACATTTGTGATTGGCCATTCAAGAAATCACAAAGCACAGAGCCACTTGATAGGCTCTGTGCCTCTTGCCTGTGATCTCCTCCATCTAATTTCCGCTCCAAAAATGAGAATATTTATAAATGACCTCTCAAAGCTTCAGGTCTCTTAATGTAGCCATTTAAACACAATGGCCAGTCTGGAGGTGGATAATGCATACTTTTTTGGATATGATTGCATTTTAGTCACTAGTATGCTCATGATATGATTCATTGGCCTGATATTATTAATGTATTTATGACCATCATAGTTTAAATTTCATCTGGAGTTTAGGGTTGGGTTCAGATTAAGATTTGACTGTTTGTTAAAGCATTTATGTTGAGTTTTTATTATGTGTATTCTTTGAAAATAGTAAAGTAGCATGTCTATGTGCTTGAACTCTAGCTTTATTTAGTGAATTCACAACACCAGTACATTGTACTCTACATGCTCCCCCTCCCCTGTTGCCCATGGGAGTACTTTGTATTTAAACAATAACTTGATTTGCTTTGGCATTTTCGTGCACTGTCTGACATTACTGCATGGTCCCCCCTGACATCTCTTCATTCTTGCACATTCTTCCTTTATTCCTATACAGCAGCATATTGCTTTGCTCATCATAATCTAGCACCCTTTCACTTAGCCCTGACATTATCACTGCAAGCTTGTGGTTATGACAGGGAAAGTGGATTTCTTAACATTTCACAAAACAATACCAGAATAAGGATTGAGTTATAACAGATGATTTTTAGCAGACTTGAAGAAAACCAATTCTGCTTTAATCCTGTCCTAGATCCTAGATTTAAGCAATATATGTACTCTAAAAGAGCATTTTAATCATTTGGAAAGCTGCTTCAAGTACACTTTGGCATGATTGCCACTAAGGGTGCGGTCACAGTGTGCACAGTATTTCTGTGCAGACCTGTGTAGGTAACCTGTTGAAATCAATGACAGGCCACCGGCTGCACAGACATGTATGGATTTCCATGTGCATCTCTAAGTGTACATACATGCGGCTCTGATGCCAGGATCAGGACTCTGCCCGTAAAGCCAAGCTGAGCTTTCAGTTTGCATTTTTCCACACGGCACTGGAACGCGCCTGAAGTGTCCATAAAACTTTGCACCTTAGCACAGCTGCAGTGCATAGGGAAGAATGACATGTCACTTTGAGGTTGATTTACTAAAACTGGTGCAAAATCTGGTGCAGCTCTGCGTAGAAACCAATCAGTTTCCAGGTCAAAGCTTATTTGAACAAGCTGGAGTTAGAAGCTCATTGGCTACTGTGAACATCTGCACCAGATTTTGAACACTCTAGTTTTAGTAAATCAACCCCTTTGTGACATTTCAATAAATTTTGAAGTCGGCCATTTTGAATCCAACTTTTGTTTTTTCAATAGGAAGAGGGTCATGTGACACATCAAAATTATTGGGAATTTCACAAGAAAAATAATGGTGTGCTTGGTTTTAACGTAACTTTATTCTTTCATGAGTTATTTACAAGTTTCTGACCACTTATAAAATGTGTTGAATGTGCTGCCCATTGTGTTGGATTGTCAATGCAACCCTCTTCTCCCACTCTTCACACACTGATAGCAACACCGCAGGAGAAATGCTAGCACAGGCTTCCAGTATCCATAGTTTCAGGTGCTGCACATTTCGTATCTTGACAGCATAGACAATTGCCTTCAGATGACCCCAAAGATAAAAGTCTAAGGGGGTCAGATCGGGAGACCTTGGAGGCCATTCAACTGGCCCACGACGACCAATCCACTTTCCAGGAAACTGTTCATCTAGGAATGCTCGGACCTGACACCCATAATGTGGTGGTGCACCATCTTGCTGGAAAAACTCAGGGAACGTGCCAGCTTCAGTGCATAAAGAGGGAAACACATCATCATGTAGCAAGTTTGCATATCCAGTGGCCTTGAGGTTTCCATTGATGAAGAATGGCTCCACTATCTTTGTACCCCATATACCACACCATACCATCAATTTTTTGGTTCCAACAGTCTTGGAGAGATCTATCCAATGTGGGTTAGTGTCAGACCAATAGCGGTGGTTTTATTTGTTAACTTCACCATTTACATAAAAGTTTGCCTCATCACTGAACAAAATCTTCTGCGTAAACTGAGGGTCCTGTTCCAATTTTTGTTTTGCCCATTCTGCAAATTCAGTGTGCCGATCTGGGTGTTGCTATCAGTGTGTGAAGAGTGGGAGAAGAGGGTTGCATTGACAATCCAACACAATGGGCAGCACATTGAACACATTTTATAAATGGTCAGAAACTTGTAAATAACTCATGAAAGAATAAAGATACGTTAAAACCAAGCACACCATTGTTTTTCTTATGAAATTCCCAATAAGTTTGATGTGTCACATGACCCTCTTCCTATTGAAAAAACAAAAGTTCGATTCAAAATGGCCAACTTCAAAATGGCCGCCATGGTCACCACCTATCTTGAAAAGTTTCCCCCCTCACATATACTAATGTACCACAAACAGGAAGTTAATATCACCAACCATTCCCATTTTAAGGTGTTTGGATTAAGGTGTATCCATATAAATGGCCCACCCTGTACTTTCCAGGTGCACCAAATAAAATATGTTCAGTGTCCTGCAGTTTGCTCTCTTTTTAAAGCAGCCATTTTTTAGGTAATTGAAATTGAAAGCTTAATTGGGCTTTCACCACTTCAGCCCTGGAAGGATTTCCCAGTTTAGGACCAAAGCACTTTTTGCGATTCGGCACTGCGCCACTTTAACTGACTATTGCGCGGTCGTGCAATGTTGTACCCAAACGAAATTTGGGTCCTTTTTTTCCCACAAATAGAGCTTTCTTTTGGTATTTGATCACCTCTGTGTCATTTCTGATCACCGCTATAAACAAAAAAAGAGCGACAATTTTGCAAAAAAAAAAAAACACCAATATTTCTTACTTTTTGCTAAAATACAAATCCAAAAAAAAAATAAAACTAAATTTTTTTCATCGGTTTTGGCCGATTTATATTCTTCCTCATATTTTTGGTAAAACAAAGTCGCAATCGGCGTTTATTGATTGGTTTGCGCAAAAGTTCGCGTTTACGAATGATGAGAATTCATTTATGGGTTTTTTTATTTATTTTTAAAAATATTTTACTGGCGGCAATCTGTGATTTTTAGCGGTACTGCGATATTGCAGCCCACACCTCGGACCATTTTGACACTTTTTTGGGACTAATGGCATTTAAACAGCGATCATTGCTATGAAAATGCACTGATTACTGTGTAAATGCCATTGGCAGTGAAGGGGTTAACCTGGAGGGGGCACTCTAAGGGTTAACTGTGTTCCCTCACTGTGTTCTAACTGTATAGGGGCTGGGCTGGCAGGGGGAGGAGAGTGATCGTGGCTCCCATATACAAGAAGCCTGTGATCACAGCCCTTCCCCCTCTGTCAGAACAGAGATCCGTGTTTACATACGCTGACCTCCATTCTTTCACTGCGGGGGAGCCATCGCGGGTAGCCGGCAGAGATCGAGTCCGCCCTACCCGCTCCCTGGCCCCCCAGGAACACAGTGAGCGCGCGGTTCATAAAGCACTAAGTCCCAAGGTGTGGTTGCAGTAACTTTTAGGTCTCATGCACACATGGAGTTAAAAAAAACGAGCTGCAAAGCCAGTACTGACATCAGGAAAAAGCAGCTGTAAAAGCGCGCTTTTAGAAGTGCTTTGCATTGGCGTTACTGCTCGTTTAGCAGCGTTTCTCTGCCCTCTTCTATTTTTCTTTACCAAATTCAATTACTACAGCTTAAAAAACAATTGACTCTGGTTAACACTGTATACAGCATTAACACGTGTTTAGCCACATCAGGCATTTATACAGCTTGAAGAGGAATTGCAGTCTACTCACATAATTTGTAATAAAAACATCTTTGCCATTCTGAAGCTTCCCTCCAACCACTTTGCATATTATTTTATATATACTGTAATTGTGTACTTGCCAAATATGCTGCAGAAATCTCCTTCCACTGAGTCTGGCTGCAATCATTTTAACTGCAGACAGCTAGAGCTGCTGCCTATTCACTTCCTGGATTTACACAGACACACAGAGGCACACCTCCAGCTCTGCAGCCCTGAACCTCTCATTGGCCCCCTTCCTGGTAAACTCTCAGAGTGAGAGAGAGCTGTGCATTATGTCATAAGCCTAGGCTAATGAACAGACAAGAAAGAGGAAGTGGGCTGAATAAGGTATTTACTGGCAGAAAAAAATGGTTTACTATCTAAAGTTAAAAGAACAAGGGCAGAAAATGTAATACATGGAAAGATGAAAAAATTACTCAAGGTCCGCTTTAATGCTGCTGCTCCAGAACGCCCTGGCCCCTGGGTTTTTTACAGCTTGAAAATGCCTATGCCACTTACAGCTGCTACAAGCCTATGTGTGCATAGACACATAGAATAAGATGGAGATGCATTTTGAAGCTGTAAAAAAAAAGCCTGATGCTGCTAAAAGCAGCAGTAAAAAGCCCTGTGTGCATGATGCCTTATGGCATGTACTCACTGATGAGGTTGGATGATGTGGTTTCTGTACTGATGGTAAAAGAAGCACTGTCAAGGGCCTGATTCAAACATTGTTAGATTAATAAAAAACTGTTATGAATATTATTGCTTATTGTTAACACATAATGCGGTTGAATAAAGTTGTGACTGATTTTAAGCTGGTCATAGCATACCATTGTTGAAATTCAAGCCATTGGTGTCCCTGCTAACACCATCGGCTCATCAAACTTTAAGGCCTCATACACACGGGAGTTTTTTGACGCCACGTTAAGGGGCGTTTTTTGCAGCTCTCTATGTTATCCAATGGCCCTCTAAAAACGCTGGCGTTTTTGAGCAGTAGAGGGCATCGGCGTTAGTGAGCTGTTTCTAGAAAGCAGGACCAGTGCGTTCTGAGGCTGTAGCGTTTTGGCGTTTTTTGACGCTAATCGGCAAAAAAAAAACCACTAACGTCGTACCGGCGTTAACCAGCGTTTTTTGACGCCAACGTTTTTAGGTTGAAAAATAACAGAGGACTGGTCTTTTAAAAAAAAACGCCTATTGACACCGATGCTCACTAACGCTCACTAACACCGATGCAAAACGCTGCAAAAAACGACGATTTTTTTCAAAACGTCAACCTTTTGCTTATTTTTTTTCAGACGCCCGTGTGTATGAGGCTTAAAGAAACAAAAGAGTGGGTTGAAAAGTGACTGCAGGCAATCAACTGATGTGGGTGCCAGGTGCCAGGATACAAATTTCTGCAGCCCATCCATGCTGTTTAGAAGAAAATCTTTATGTTGTGCCCAGCTGTGGACAATGATGTTTTTTTTTTCAGATTACTATTGCCTTTCCTTTTCTTGTACTGGCCCTAAACAGGTCATAATGTTTATTTTAATCATGGCCTGCATACCTTTAATAATGACAATGCTAGTAACCTATGCTTGACCAATACTGGAACTAGCAATTTGGCATATGTAATGGCTGGATTTTTTTTCTTTATTGCAGTCAATTCAGCCCTGGTTCCAACTTGTGCGATGCGTTCCCGCATCGCATCACTCCCGCCGGCAGTTCACACAGCCTTCTGCGAACTGCTGATGGGTGTCATTTCCAAGTTAATGACACCCCCAGTTTTCTTCACAGATCGCAGTGCGAACTGTGCACTCGCACATGAATTGGATTGCATGGGTGAATTGCGAATTGAATGCGAGTTCAGCTATACAAGTGTATGGCTGAACTCGCACTGCTCAGAGATCGCATGTGATCGGCACCCGCAGTGCGGGTGATAATCACATGCGATCTCTGATGATCGCACAAGTCTGAACCAGGGCTAAAAGTCTAATATATTTTTTTGAAATACGTAGTTCATTAAAACAGAAATCATCTAATGCTACTTTGCATTCGCACATTTATGGTAGCGCTCTTTATGTCATTATTTTTTTTGCTTTGCATTTGTTGACTATGGAAGCAAATGGCATTCGTCTGGCCATATGCTTAATCTTATCACTATACCCTTGCCGTATTCTAGCTATTAAGTTCCTTGGCCTCACACACACTTGCAGAAAACAGCTTTGTGTGTTAGGCAGCTGTTAACTCTCTTGCATTGATCATAAAGTGTAATTATTCTGCTTACAACAGTACAGTTCTTTTAATGATATGAAAGTCTCATAAAACTTTGGTTTCAATGGGTTGATTATACCCTACATTAAGAATTAAGCTGTGTGAGCCTTCTTTGCGGTTAGAGGGAAAACCACAAAGGGAGGATTAGTTTTAGTAAACCGTTGACTAGTGTGGTTTGCCCTTGCAGCAAATAAATTGTGTCAGCAAGCGGCAATGTACGGTTCTTGTAAACAGGTGTTCTGTAGAGATTCATATGAGGAGGAGGACAGGAATAAATAATGGTTTTGTTCACTGTCATGTAACAAGTGAGGAGGAAACAACATCCTCTATGTAGTTTTAGTTAGATTGATTCATAATCTTAGTTTGCAGGGTGCTGCACCATTTAGATTGTTTCCCGTCTCAAAGGGAAATTTGAAGTGATGCTGTTGATATCATAATGCAAATAAAGCCGCTACCTGTAGAACCAAAAAAAAAACCCAAAATAATAAAAAGAATGTGGGGAGAAATCGCCTTTGCTCACCCAAAGTCTGTTGAGGAATGAACACTTCCAAGACTGTCAAACTCTTGCATCCCCACAACACTTAAAGTGATTGAAAAACAATAACCTTGTAAAAAGTAAAAAAACAATACTACACTTATGTGTACAACAAAATATGAAGCTGCAAAAAATGTGAAATATTACACACTGATGCAAATAAAAGAAAGAAAAGTCGCGCTACACATGAAAATATAAATGCATAAATAAAACTCGTAAAATAAACAAAAATTGATATCATGCAAATATAAATATCCACATAAATTTCGTCAAAAATGTTCATCAAAAAAGTCTGCAAATGTTGATATTTTTTGCAGATACATCCAAACCACAAATCCTCCACCATGTGATTCACCAACACAGAGCGTTGTATGCTTACCAAAAGAAGTGGACCCTCTAATTATGGAAGGTCAAAAAGGCCTGTAGGTATTCAGCACCTCTGCATATCACCAACACTGCAAACTGATAGCGTGTATCTCACTATGGCTCATTCTCCAGGAAAGCCATCCCATCAGGGCTAAGCACGGAATAAAGAGAAGGAGCGCCAAAAGTGTAAAACCCTTTTAGGAGTTTAATTCAGTTCTCTTTACAAGCATCGGCAGGCAAAAAGTTAAAAGCGTTGAGACGTCTATTTACCAGTAATTAAGATTAAAATTGCGGTGCCAGTATTTGCATGCCTGACCGGTTTCGTCACAATTGGGCATAGGTCATATTTCCTGTCACCGCATTAAATATCAAAACTAACCAGGCCAAGCCTCGCTTGCGCTCCCTCAGCTTGCGGTCCATCCATACCATACCAAGCCTCATTTTCATTATAGAATCGATTCCTCGGCTTGCGGTCCATCCAAGCTATACCAAGCCTCATTTTCAATATAATTCAAGCTTAGTTTATGTCAACAGGGCAATATATAATTGTATCGCCTGGAAATCACGTCTTAGTGGCAAAATATCTCAAAGCCAATGGTAGCTTAACCAGTCTCAATCACAGTGGGGTTAGCAAAGTGGGCATGACACATAATATCCTCATAATCAATTCAATTAATCAATGTTCATATTTCTATCATATATTATCCAGAAAATAGAGAATATTAATAAAATTCATATAAATTAATAAAATAAAAATGAACAAAAACAGTAATAAAATTATACACTACAGGTCTAGGCTATTCTAATATGCTAAAAAAAACTAAATACATTGTTCTCACATAATATGCAAAAAAGTAATCTAGGCATTGTTAATAAAGCAGTTAACATCCCAGTCCACGTTCAAATCATGTGGACTATTACCTTGTAATACAACCCATTCAGTAATAGAAATAAATTACAAAACATTTTTGTATAGATATAAAAAAAAAAATTAAATACCTTTTTTCCCTTTTTTATGAGTGATAACATTCCCTCTGTTCTCAGTTGCATAGGAAATAGGGGAGGATAAGCAGCAGCACACTGAGCTTCCCAGTGAATGGCTGTGAAGCGGGGGCATGTAAGGACAAGTCTAATCATTGGAGGAAAGCAGGCTGAGTTTCCAGCATAGCTACTGATCACAATGTGCTCTCCTGCTTAGTGTGGTCAGTTTTAATAGGAAAACAAGGGGACTACCAGGAACACCAGAGATTTCACATAAAGGAAACAATACAAAGAGAACATATCAGGAATATGAAGTGTTGGGGTAACAAATGCTTTAAGGGATTCTTCTGCTGGCCTCAACTTCACCACAGGACACAGTAATGTACAGACTTTGAGGGAATAGTCATCATTAGAAGTGTTTGACAGAATGGACAGCAGTAAAGTGTTTACATTTTTACAGAAAGCATCATTATTTGCAGTTTTAGGTTGAATATATATTTATTATCTTTTCAAGAGAACAAAAGAACATGGCATAAGGGTGTAGCAGCACCATAATTAGCTGAAATTTACATGGATAAACCAAATGAGAAGATGTGAAGTACAAGGTGATGACATTACAAATGATCACAATGATGGACTGTACACCAATTGGACAAAATTACAAATTCCATGTAGGTCTTTCTCATTTCTCATAAAGGGGTAAGATCGTCCCAATGGTCGGCCGACAGGAAATATGTAAGCAAACCTTGTTTTTGTGACTTAACCGGCAAGATGGATAGGAGCACTACCTTTGGAGAGGGGGAAAGTTGTTCATCGTATATTCTGTTGTATATATCGAAGATGCACTTCCAAAAGAGGCATATACGGGGGCAATCCCACCATATGTGATAAGGAGTTCCCCTCTCTCCATGACAGCGCCAGCATTCGTCTGAAGAATTGGGGAAGATCCTGCATAGGGAAACAGGGTCTCTATACCACCTAGTTAACAACTTAAAGTTCTTCTCCTGAGCGTATGCTGATACGGAGGATTTATGAGTATACAGAAATGATTTCTGCCATTCCTCTGGGGTAATCTCAGCCCCCAGGTCCCCAGATCACTGCCTGGTGTAGGCCGGAATCCTTTTATGTGTATTAGATAGGAGTTCCCTGTATATCAATGACAGCGTGTGGTGAGGTGTTTCAGAAAGGATGCACAATTTCTCAAAATAGGTAAGAGGCCTATGTATGTTGCCTGTGTTATGCATCGTCAAACCATACCGATTGAGGCTAAGGGATGTAAGCCAATCTATCGAAGGTGGTTGGCAGGTTTGCAGGGACCTGAAAATAACGGTATCAGGGTGTATGTAGTCCCTGGCTACTGGCCATTGTGGTCTATTATATGAGCAAAAGAAGGTACCTGCGCCTCTATTAGGCAGTGATAAGTTGTCAAACAAGGGAGTGAGTGGGCTAGGATCCATAGAGAGTGACCTAGAGATGCGATGTCTATACCACAGGGCTAATGAGGTCTTGCTTAAGGGTGACAAGGAGGGGTAGGTCTTGTATGTCCCCCCATGTCCCCACAAGAGGGCTCTAAGATCAGTTGGGAATAAGTCCTGTTCCACTACCGAGGCCACTTTCGGAAAAGGACGGGGGAACCACTCCAGCATTCTGGATATGCTCAAAGTCGGGAAGCCCCGCCCCTCCATTCAGTTTAAAGAGACACAGGGATTTGTGTTTGATTCTGGGGCTTTTGCTTTGGCAAATATATTTGATGGCCATTGAACGTAGGGACCTAAAGAATGTGCTAGGTAATTAAATAGGGATTGTTTTAAACATATATAAGAGCTTGGGCAAGACGTCCATTTTCAGGACACTCATACGTCCGAACCAAAAGGTCTGCTTTTGATGCCACGATTACAGTTGGCATTTAATTTTAGTCAGGAGGGGGGCAAAGTTCAAGGGGTATAGGTACGCAAGGGAGCATGGGATTTCCGTGCCAAGATATTTAAGCGAGCGAGGTTGCCATTTAAACGGGAAGTTGGCCTGAATACGGGCCAACGTGGATGGGTGTAAGTTGGTCAGGTTCAATTTGAAATTGCTATAGGTGCCAAAATGCTGAAGCTCGTGTAGAAACGAAGGTATGCTAGTGTGGGGTTGAGTGACATATAGGAGCAAATCATCAGCGTATAGTGACATTTTGGAATGAGTGGAGTGCGTTTGAATCCCCTTGATAGAGTGGTTATTACGAACAGCCTGGGCCAAATGCTCCACCACTATCGCAAATAAGAGGCTACAGGGGGCAACCTAAGCGTTCCTAATTTGGAAAGGGCTTGATCTGGTACCATTGGCAATTACTTGGGCAGAAGGGGCACCATACAGGGACATAATCCTATTCAGCATATTGGGGCCCACACTGATCTGCTGAAGCGATAGACGCAGGAAAGGCCACCCGACCCTGTCAAAGGCCTTCTCTGCGTCACACGCCAACAGACAGGTTGGTATGTTGTGGGTCTTAACATACGAAATAAGGTGTAAGGTCTTCGTCATGTTGTCGCAAGCTTCGCGACCTGGCACGAAACCTACCTGATCCGGGTGTATTATGTCAGATAATAGAGGGGCCATACGATCTGCCAAGATTTTCGAGAACAGCTTTAGGTCCACGTTCAATAATGATATGGGCCAGTAATTGCTACATAAAGTGGCATCCTTATCAGGCTTGGGGATCACAGTTATCTGAGCCTGTAACATGGAGACAGGTAAGGGGTGGGCTTCATCTATTGAGTTAAATGCTTGTGCCATAATCGGGGCAAGTTGGGCGGCAAATAATTTGTAGAAACGCGGGGTATAGCCATCAGGGCCGGGGCTTTTGCCTGTTTTCAATCCCTTTATCGCTTGGATAAATCTGAGGGCGTTAGCAGTGATTCTAAATTTTGGGCATCCTGTTCGGGGAGGGTTGGGAGAGCTGTTTCCCGAATATAGGAATGGATATTGTCTAAGACCATCGAGCAATTAGCGTGGGCCACGGGGGGTTCGAGATTATACAGACTGGCATAAAATTCACGGAATTCCTCCAGTATCTCTGAATTTTTGTATTTTTTAGTTTGGGCGGTGGAAATTATGTAGGGTATACGTTGTTTGCTAGGTCTAGGATGTATGGTGCCAGCCAGATGTTTACCACACTTATTAGCTTGCATATAATACATGTGTTTCATCTTATCTCTGGCTATCAGGGAGTGTTGTGAAAAGATTTGTAATAGGTCTCTGCGTGCGTTAGACAATTGCACCAGGACTTGAGCGTCTAGTGTCCGCTTGTGAGACGCTTCGAGTGAGGATATGAGAGACAGGAGTCTAAGGATCTCCTGGGATCGTTCTCTTTTCAATTTGGCACCAAACTGAATCAGAGTTCCCCTAATGATGCATCTCAATGCCTCCCATTTAATAATGGGTGGTGCCATCATTAGCATGATCTGTAAGGAAGTCCCTGATAGCCTGAGATACCGTGCACGACTCATGTGTGAGGAGATTATCGTTAAGGCGCCATGTGTGACCCCCCCTGGGGTCTAGGGAGATGTCCCATGGAGAGGCGGACAGTCACGTGGTCTGACCAGAGTCTCGCCCCTATGGATGACCTCAGTTCTAGGTCCAATAAGGATTGGAAAGCGAAAAGGTAGTCAATCCTACTGTATGACTGATGTGCTGGGGAGAAATATGTGTAATCCCTTTCTGAGGGATGGTGTATACTCCACACATCTGTCAATGATAAAGTCGAGAGGAGAGCTCTGACCCTTTCCAGAGTGGTGGGGGACACAGAGCACCTACCTGAGGAAGAGTCCAGACGAGGTATCAGCAGTACATTCAGGTCGCCTCCCAAGATGAGGTTAGGTGATCCAAATGTTTCAATCTGCACTGTCACAGAGGAGAGGAACCGTAGTTGGTGCTGGTTGGGGGAGTAGACATTGACAATAGTTAAAATCATTTGCAGGTACCTTATTTTCAAAAATATATAGCGACCTGACAGGTCTATTAGGGTGTCCAAGACCTCGGGCTGAAATGAGGCATGAAATGCAATGGAGACCCCTTTTGATCTAGCTGTTGGGTTAGTGCTATGAAACAAGGTAGGGTAATATTTATTTTTAAGGAGGGGGACCGTGTCCCGTCTAAAATGCATTTCCTGGAGAAGCAAAATTTTGGTGTGCGATCTATGAAAGTGGTGGAGTATTTGTCACCGCTTTTCTGGGGTGTTAAATCCCCTGCAATTGAGGGAGGCTATATGTAGGCTCATGGTGGAAGCCATCCTAAGTACACATTTTTATGTCTCGTGATAGATGGGTGTATCGCCCCTCCCCCGAGGGGGAGAATAGAGAAGGAAAGAAAGGAAGAAAGGGGAAGAGAGAAAGCATAGATATACAAATAAACTTTCATTACTCCAGTGCAATCATGGACATTGAGCATTTTACCTGCAGTCCAAGGTCTGGCGACCAACCAAGTGCCCGACCTCAGCTCAAGGGGAGGCTGGCCTAGATGGCCAGAAACGGTGCCGATGTGCCATATGGCCAGGTGTGTGACCACCGGAGCAGGGATGCACAGAAAACAACTTATAGCAATAAGCTGATACAGAGCTACAGCAGGCTCTGAAAACCCTAAGGTGGGGTGCATGACTAGCGAACAGAGGCGGCTAACCCGCCCTAACCAAGAATATTTTTAAACAAATACACACAGTGCAAAGATCCTTTGCCAGGCGAATTCGTCGCAAGAGGGTTCCACTGCCCTGCCCCCATGTAGGGAGCAAGTTCCTGGGCATGCCAGTGGAACTCCTGGCCGATCATTAGCATTTGAAAGAAATAACCACAGACCATAAATGCAGTTTAGAAAGCCTATGTGACCTGCATAGGACAAACATAAAGCAGAGGGTATCCCTGTGGGGGGGCAAGAGTGGTTAAATGCAACATAAACAGCCATTATAAATTTAATAAAACTGAACAATTGGATTTAGAGGGAGGCCCAAAAGCAAGGGCCTAACTGCCCCCAGTAAGTCACCAGGTTGCTAGAAGCTTAGCGACAGGGCCACTGCAATATGAGGTCACAACCAGCAGCTACGACCGATTTGGGGATTTGGGCGCAGAGACGGAGACCCTGTGCTTCTTCTTCCCGTTTTGTTGCCAGCCGGTGGTGAGAGGGAGAGCCGGAGTAGCTGCTCTCAATGGCCAGTCCGGGGTGGCTATTTGGGGAAGTTAAAATGTCCCCAGAAAGTTGGGAAGGTCTCCAAGGGTGCGCAAAGTAGCTGACTTGCCATCATGAGAAGCTGAGAGGTAAAACGTGAATCCCCACCGGTACTTGATATGTTTGGCTTGTAGAGCGTCCATAAGGGGCCTGAGTGCTTTCCGCATTGCCAGAGTCATTTTAGAGAGGTCTGCTAGCAGCATGATGGGTGTCTCATTAAATAGGATGACATCTTGTGTGCGGGCAGCCTGCATGATATCAGCTTTGACCTTGACGTAATGTACCCTGCAGATGACATCACGGGGATACGCCGGGTTCGGATTGCGGGGACCCAGGGCCCTGTGGATTCGATCAATTTCTATCGCGTTGTCCGGGGGCACCTGCAAAAGTTGATTAAAAATAGATGTTGCAGCACTCTCCAGGTCCTTTGGTTCAACAGATTCCGGTAAACCCCATATGTGGATGTTGTTTCTTCTACTCCGATTTTCTTTGTCGTCTAGGCCATAGAAAATTTGTTGTATCTGGTCAGTGTGCTCCTGGAGTATGGCGTCATGATCGTTCAATTTGGTGACTGTCTCTTCCACCACCATCTCTACATCCTCCATGCTGTGCCCAATGTCCTTGGGCAGGTCAGACAGCTCCTGCCTGTAGGTGCGCTCTAGCCTTGTGACATAGGCCTCAAAGTCACTTCTGGTGGGCAGTGCTTTAATATAGGCCTCGATATCCGACCCGCTTCTGGAGCTGCATGAGGCAGACGAGGGACTTCTGGAGTGTGTGGAGCCGCGCTCCGACTCAGGGGGAGAGTGAGCCTGCTGCCTGGTGTGAGGCTTAGAAGGCGTGTGGGAGGAGGACGCTGGTGCCGGCGCCATTTTGGAAGCAGGGGAGCCCTTACTATGTTGGCTGGAATGGTTGAAGAATCACCCTATTTCACCTTCCTTGTGGCTCCCTCCGATGCCTCTACCTTCCCCTTCATTCCGCTTCCCCATGAAGGCGGGTGGAGGCTCTGTGTGCGGCTAATATGGTGATTGTAGGCTCGGTCAGAGCGGGAGCCGAGAGTCCGTGCGTCTTACTCCTCCATGCGCCAGGCCACGCCCCCCCATTATTTGCAGTTCTAGATCAGTGCCAGAATCACTTTAATGACTCTTAGATACCCATGTAATGTGATCAGTTGATCACAACATTATCAGCTTATTTTAATACCCTGGTCTCTAATTGGTTGCATTATTTTATCTATGTTTTAACCACCATTTTTATTCACTACCTATGCAGCCTTTGTTGTGTCTTGATGAGCTTCTTATTTAACTGCAAGTCTACCATTAACCACTTCCTTACTGGGCACTTAAACCCCCCCTCCTGCCCGAACCAATTTTCAGTTTTCAGCGCTGTCGCTCTTTGAATGACAATTGCGCAGTCATGCGACGTTGTACCCAAACAAAATTTGCGTCCTTTTTTTCCCACAAATAGAGCTTTCTTTTGGTGGTATTTGATCCCCTCTGCGTCATTTCTGATCGCCGCTATAAACAAAAAAAGAGCGACAATTTTGAAAAAAAAAAATATTTTTTACTTTTTGCTATAACAAATATCCAAAAATAAAAAATAAAAAAACAAATTTATTCATCAGTTTTGACCGATTTATATTCTTCTACATATTTTTGGTAAAAAAAATCGCAATCGGCGTTTATTGATTGGGTTGCGCAAAAGTTATAGCGTCTACAAACTATGGACATTGATTTATGGCGTTTTTATTTATTTTATTTTTTTTACTAGTAATGGCGGCGATCGGGACTGCGATATCGGGGCGGACATGTCGGACGTTTTTGACACATTTTTGGGACCAATGACATTTATACAGTGATCAGAAATTTAAATGTCCACTGATTACTGTATAAATGTCATTGGCAGTGAAGGGGTTAACCTGCAGGGGGCAGTGAAGGGGTTAAATATGTTCCCTGGATGTGTTCTAACTGTGGGGGGGAGGGGCTGGTCGGGACATGACAGATCTAACTGATCCCAGTAACAGGGATCAGTAGATCTGTCATGTCCCATTCACAGAACGGGGAACCGCCGTGTTTACTTCGGCGGTTCCCCGTTCCTCCTCTCTGAAAGGAGATCGCGGGTCTCCGGCGGACATCGGGTCCGCCCGACCCGCGGGCATGCTCCCGCGGGCGCGAGCGGCGCGTGCACGTGCCGCTCGCGCCCGCGGGAGCGCGCCCAGCACAAGCCAAATGGGATGACGTCTATTGACGTCCTCCCGGCATTTTAGAGCCGCGCTGTAGCCGTCATTCAGCTATGGCGCAGGCGCGAGGAAGTTAAAGATCAGATTGCAGTATCTTATTACATGAAACATTGTAATAAGAAGATAAACCCAGTACCTATATCAGTGCTTGATCTTACAGATACATAATGAACTTAGTCAAAATTATTTACTGTTAAAACTGTATATTTATTTACATTGCAATTGAAAGCAGGGTAATAACCAATATTTTTTTTTTTTTCATCCACAATGTAAAGAAAGTGGGACTGTCTATAAAAGTGGATACTTTAGCTTAAAGTGTTACTAAACCCAGGACCCTGCATTCACTATATCTGGTCTCCCACAGTACACAGAACATGGAAATGCAATTATTTTAGTAAATGTAAACTGTTAAATACCTTTTCTCATCAGCAGTATATAGCAGTCTTGTGACATATCAGTGTCTGCCTGAGCACTGGTTAAAACGTGTAGGAGGAGCTTTCATTCTCATCTGACTGTCCTATGAGGCTGCATAACTTCTGGCCCTGTGCTGATCACATGCACCCTCCCAATAAAAAAACTATCTAGCAATAAACATCAAACTGAGCATGTGCAGAGTGCCCCCAAGGCTCTGTTCTATCAGGAGATTGACTGAGGACAGTGGAAGAAGGGGAGGATCAGAGAAGACAGAATCAAACAGTCTTTTTACACAATGCGCAGGATTAACCCCTTAGGTTCCACAGTGAGTATAACAAGCATGCTTTACTGCATATAGAGACTGACTTTACTGTTGTAGGTTTAGTAACAATTTAACAACAATCAGAGTGGCACGTACCTGGTGGTGGAGTCTGATTGTGCAGAGTCTCTTACGGCCCTGGTTCAGGAACCCCTGATAGAGTAGACAGGAGATTCCGGAGCACAGGGGGGCACAAGGGCTGGTACGGATGCAGATGGTGTTGTGAGGATCCTCCAGGAGCTCCTGCAGACAGAAGAGTGGTGATGCAGGCCGGGTTGGTAACAGGCTAGCTAGTGCGGTACAAGGGAGCAGGCAAGCGGGTCGTCGGGTACAGGCAGGGTCGTTAACAGGCAGGCAGCTGAGGTACAAGAGGGTCAGGTAGAAGCGTGGTCCTAGACAGGCAGAGGGTCGGTGCGAAGGTCAGGCAAGCCGGGTCACAGATGCAGGAAGTCTTAGCAAAACAAGCCACAGGAACACACTGGAATGCTGTAGAGCAGACAGCATCCGCTGCAGGGTGCTGTCCAGCTAAATAGAGTGTTTTGGCGCCATTGGCGCGCGCGATGTGCACGGAAGGCTGGAAATGGCCATTCTTCCTAACACAGACCAACTTGGTCTTAATAATTAAACCACATATACAGTAATGTGCGATGAAGCATCCTCTTTCTGTATGTCAACATGTTTTATGCATTGTCATTTGCTGCTGGCTTGCAGTGGGTTTCCTCTAACCACTATGTCTACCTGGGAGATGACTGAGCCTCTGTTGTAATTTTTGCCATGTGAGATTATACAATACTATAATATACAATACTATAATAAGATATGGTTGTTAAAGGGATTCTAAAGAAGAGAATTAAAAATATATATATATAGAATGCATTAAGGTAAAAAACTTTAAGCCTTTAGAACCAGTTTAAGGTTGTCTTTTTCTATTGTATTAAGTTTATTATTTCATTACCGTTCTGTCCTAAAGAAGTGGCATTTGCCATGAAATACATTGATATACAGAAGAGGACACTTCACTGCACAATAATGTATGCATGTGCTTTGAACTATTGAGAAGACCACGTTGGTCTGATTGATGTTAAGCCAAAGTGTCCTCTTATATAGAAGGTCTTACTTTTTACAATTTTAACAATAAAGAATTTTGACTACAATAACTTTGTCATTATGTATCTGTAAGGTCCGATTTTTTTTTTTTTTTTAATAACCAGTTACCTGGTTTTCTTTTTTCATTTGTACTTTACATGAAACATCCACAATGCTTCCAGTAGCCAGAGATCATGTAATCTAGGCTGCCTGGGCTTTAAGTCATTTGATTAAAAGGAGTGATTTTTATATACAACAGTGATTTGATTCAAACCTACAGCCATGCAATTTGAATAGTTAATATACAGCATATTCCTGATTTTGTGGTGTTTTCACTGGATTAATGCACAAAATTGTTAGATCATCCCCTTCCTTTTGAGCCATTTCAGTGCTTTCAGTTAGGATGATGTTTGGGCAGTACCAGGACTGCTGCCAACCATAAACTAGGGAATCCAGCCTGGGTATTGAATGCATAGGGAAGGTGGTCATATAAAAAGCAACATCCAGTCTTTCACGTGTTCTGTCAATGGGACCAATCAAAAGATGCGCAGATTTAGGTGGCAGCCAAGTTTGTATTTGTTGACGGCTAAAAATATTCATTGCTGTTTGATATACTTTGTTCTTATTCACACATTTTAACTGGATTCTAGGGAACTGTCACACTTCCTACTTCTTTCCATCCTCCGCTTTCCCTCCAAGGACGAAATCTAAGAAAAGAACGATTGCCATAGACTAATTAGATAAAGAGAATCAAAGCATAAACAAATGTACAGATGGTGTTTCTAGATTTGTGAAGCAAAAAGCTGAAATTATGGCTATATCTTAAAAAAGAACGCTTTGTATTTTATGAAGGGATGGAACTCTAAATATATAGGACCCTCTTTTTGGATGAGCTGATTAAGAATATTGTGTAGAGTAGGAATGTAGAATATTCAATTTTTACAGCAGTGATTGCTGAAGTAAAAGTACTATGAGTCAAAATGCTTGCAAACTAGATACATAATGACAAATGTATGTGCTTTTTAACCAGTATAGTTATTTTAACATGAATGAAACAGGCCTTTTAAACAGTTGCAGGAAGTTGGTTATTTTAACTTTTTTATACAGCACTGTTATCCAGTGACACTGCAATAATTTTGCCCATGTAGCCCAAAGCTCCTAGTTCACTAAACTGCCCCCTTCCTAATTCCACCTACTTATCTTTTCTTTCTTTCTGTGCTACCTGACTCAGCGAGTGACTCCAAGAGCAAAGTGACATACCCTGTACTTCCAGGTAAGTAGCCCTCCTACACTGAGCTGGTTAAATTAAGTACGGTGTATAGCTCTGCTGTAGCCGGCTGAGCTGCAATTTACTTTTTAGGTATAATCAGGTTTATCCCTAAATCTGATGGCTAATTGCTTTTGCCTACTTCTGGAAGAATGTTCCAGAAATAGTGTGGGAGGATCAGTCTCTGCATTTTAAATCATTATCTGACCTTAGCCAATCCCTGGGAGGCTGGTACCAAAAATGTGACTGGGGAAAAGTTGCATGTTTATGAGGATCTGATCAGTCTCTCTCTTCCCCTGCGGCTTCTGCCATAAGAGAGGGCATTTGTGTGTGTTCGGAGAAATTACAACAACTAGGCTTCAGCAGGTGCCTGAAGGAAACTGGCTGGAGGAAACTTGCCTGTGGAAGCTCAGCTGGAGAGGTGGGTGCCTTTAGCCTGTGGCTCCAGGTGTGGAAGTCGTTTTTGGGGGTGAGACACCAGAAGTTGCTGCTAAACCTCTTAGCACAAATATGCGCCCTCTCAGCACCTGGTCTTGGCAGCGAGAGGCCGCATATTTGCGTGAATTGCTTTCAATACAGTTGTGCCAAGAGCGCACACGGGGTACACGCTTCCAGCACAGTTACAAGCACCTAACCTGAAAACTGTGATCAGGCGTTTTCAGATCACCTGGCCTCCATGATAGCCAATCATGGCAGTCATGTGATCTTAAGCACTGCCATGCTTCCTGGCATCATAAACATCTTAAAGGACCGGGAGGCGCCTGCGCAAAGAGGTTAAGGACTGTGAATGCTCTCACAGGGTCTCATATTTACTGGCTGCTCCCTCTTTCTTCATCATTGTTTCTAACGCTGCTTTTATAGGGCTTAATAATGCTGGGGCAAGATTTTTCAAGAAGCTGTCCTCCAAGATCTGTGCATTTTCCTCAAGAATGATTGTAAAAAGAACCCTAGACTGAGTCTGAATTTATCAGTCTGCTTTTTGGACTGGAAATGGGCAGCCTCTTAATGGGTAGGGGGACCCAGTATATTTCCTGCAGCCCCTTCAGGGGTTATCGCTACATGTGATTCACCTTTATCTCATACGACAACACTAACAATTGGCTGCTCAGAGACTTTATAGGTCTCTTCAGCCCAAAAACTTTTTTACATGTCTGATACCAATACCAATTTTTGGTATCTATATATTGACTGCGGTACATTCCGGGCATCTGAAAATGCCAAAAATGGAGCTGGATGCTGGGAAAATGAACTTCAGCATACATGTATAGGAGTTGCATCATCAGCAACTGCCCAGTGGGCAAAACAAAATGACACCAGGCCCAGAAGAAGAGGAGAAGATCATGTCAGCAGTGGTGATCGAATGACGGTGATGAGCTGTAGGACACAAGCACACCCAGAGGTGAATGTGCTGTCATTTGCACATTTATAGCAAGTACTTCCCAGAAACTTCATGCCAGTTGGCCATTTCTGTTTTAGTTCACCAGTCTTTTTTTATCAAATTTTCCAAAAACTAGTTTGTAGATACTTGGAAAATTGTTTGGTGTGGTTTCTTGTAAAAGTGCTCAAACATGCCAACCACAAACACATTCCATATGGATAAGAGTTGGGGATGAGGCCAAAGCTGTATATATTTAACTCTTTACATATGACCATAAATGAAAGACTGAAATACTCACCTTAGACTAAAGAGGCTTCCCTGATGCAGAAACCGTTTATAGAAGTATATACAGTATATATATATATATCTCACAAAAAAGGTTCCCTTTTTACCAAAAAAGCAGAAACTGAAAATAGAAAAGACATGTAGAAATGCTTCTATGCATCTATCTGTTTCCTGTGTATTTTTTATAATTTGCAGTCATTAACACTTTGCTTTAAATATGCCTATGGTCATATGTATATTGGCAGATTTATATGACCAAAATAAAAGTAAAACAGCAATATCTTTACTAATTTTAAGTGTTTCCATTAGCCTGTTTTAAAATGTTTGGAAATTGGTGCATTTATAAACTTACATAAACTTAGAAATGCTTGATACAGCAATTTTAGTTTCATTTAATGGATGTAAAAGTTTGAGAAGTAATCTGTATGTTATTTAGGCAGCTCTTTTGCAAAATACGTCTTGATTTCTTACAGAGCAGTTAAAGCTAAATATCTCTATGCAGGCATCCATAGAAAATATTTTCATGTTAAAAAAAAAAGCATTTCTGGCTTTCATTTATGAGTCAGGTCATTATCTTGCTATTGTTGCAATATCACTCTATCATTCTAACTATTAATATATGTTCTGTAATTAAAACGGTAAATAGCCAACCCAGCACCAGCAGGCAAAATAATTCAAAATGGCTTTCTTGCCTTAGGTTTGTGGTTGGCTTTAAAGTAAACCTAGGATTGAGAATGGCAAAGTTCAGTTAACAGGAAAAAAAAATCTGTACTGAATACTGAGTATCTCCAGATCCCATTGAAGCCTGAGTGGGGAAAAATCTTTTTTTTTTTCTGTGCTTTTTTTAAGGGCAATTTGTAAGCTTTTGCTGGAAAAAAAAATGTAACTTTACAAGCAAAAGTAAAAATACACAAATCCTTATATAACATGATTTGTGGATGCCTCAAACCTACATGTGAAGTAGTAGGCTCTACTTTTTTGAAAGTTATTAATTTATTTTGTTTTAGAAACTGTGTCTGAGGATCTGTCATTTAGCATGGTACCACTACGGAAGACCAGGGAGACAAACTACCAGTTTGCTTGCTTGTTTGCAAATCAGGCTGGGTTAGGGTTGAAATTCTGTTTATCCCGTACCTGAAGTTTATCTCTACTTAGCAGGAGATCATTTGGTTTTATATGAAGGGCATGCATGATAAATAATGTGTACGTGTAACACTTACAGGTGTTCATTACCTGTAGTGTTGAGCGAACCCGGACTGTAACGTTCGGGTCCGTACCGAACTTTCGGGTGTCCGTGGCACGGACCCGGACCCGGACATTTCAAAAATCGTTCGGGTTCGGTCCGGGGTTCTGCTATTTTACTCCACGTGTTGAGAAGCTGCAGGGCAGCCAATCAATAAGCGTTTCACTGGTTTGCCCTTAGAAGCCATCACAGCCATGCCTACTAATGGCATGGCTGTGATTGGCCAGTGCATCATGTGACACAGCCTCTTTATAAGCTGGAGTCACAGTGCTGCAGTCACATGCTCCTTGGGTTAGTGTAGGGAAAGGTAGCTGACGGCATGAGGGACAGATTTGAGCCATTTTAAGACCTGGTCCTGCATCCTGAGATAGATTACTTTACTACTGCTGTCTGTGCTGTTGCTCTGAGGACAGATAGCAGAAATTAGAGATTGGCTTGGGCTTGCTAAAAACTTTACAGGCCCAGGCCCAGGCACGGTGCCTGTGGGCTTTCAAGCCATGCCTGGGCTTGCAATGTCAGGCCCAAGCGAGTTGTGA
>BLSH010539147.1:271567-284444 GCA_018402905.1 Glandirana rugosa
AGGCTATTGCTGTTAAATGGAAGGATGAGTCCCCCCTTCAGTACAAATGTGGTTGGACATGATTAAAAAAAGAAGTGGAGGTGTGAAGCTTTGCTGAATTACGCAACTAGAAGGCAATACTGAGAGATACCTAACACCAAATATCTTGCTCTGTAGCTTTTGTTCATATACAGTCTCTCCCTCTGTCTTTTGATTATAATCCAGACGGTCTTAGAGTGATAATATGAAAGCGAATACAACAAAATGGTTACAAGGGTGCTTTAATGAAAGTTTTTGTTTTCTTGAAGAAATGGTGGAGATATCAGACAATGTACGTACATATGGATATTGAATACGAAATGTATGTAACTGTACCTTTGAAGTTGGCTGTGAACTTTTTATGTTTGTAAGTGTGAAAATAAATAAAAACTTACCCTTTAAAAAAAAAAGAATGGTATGAAAAAACACTTACATCTATGTTAAAAATGATGAGCTCATCAATCTGAAACTGGTGCAGTGACCTGGGGGAACAGAGCCCAACGCATTTCGTCTCTACAGGACGCCACCCTAGATGACAGACATCTCGAAGGATCACCAATGGGATAAACGACACTGTATGGAGTCCCAGAGATGATCCCAGAGTCTGATGATAGAGGACATCTAATATGCAAGTGTTCTTCCTGCTGGTTGCTTACCAGCATCTGGTAAGTGCATATATTTTGCGGTGGAGGATTTTCCAGGGAATTTTGCTTGCTGGCACTAGTCACCTTTATATGACAATTATAGGCACCAGTCACTTTCACCTTTTTAGTATTGGACTTAATAATACTTGTACTTTTGTGCACTAGACACCTTCAGTGTCTTTTATGTTTAAAGTTGGACATGCACTAGACACTTTGATTAGTGCCTTCTATATTCACATTCATATTTTATATTCTATAACGTGTTCACATATTTGTTATATGCACCTTATACCACAATTAATTTTTTTTTACACTGGTATTTTGACTTATAAGTATATTAGTGCATTTATGTTTATTATTCTTAAGTGCTGCACATTATATCTACACTTTTTCCACAATTCCTGTCAAATTGTTGCGCTAGCAGGTGATATCTGTGAAGTATATTAGTAAGCGCAGTATTCCCTTAATTTATTGATTTTTACTCTAAACAAAAATATTGCTTTTTGGTAAACAGAAATGCAACTTTAAAATATATATGGAAAAAAGAAAACTGTAAATTTTGGCTGTAATGCCATTGCACATATTATCTGAATATATTACCAACATTAAATATTAAGAAAAAAATAAGAAAAGCCTTTTCATTTTTTTTTTTCTTTTAACGGCAGCTTAGTAGATGTCCCTTACTTATTCTTATGTGGTAGTGCAGTGGTAATTTTGATGTCCAAACTCTATTTAGTTTTAGTCTTCTTAACTAAAATGCCATTTTAGTTTTTGTCATAATTTAGCCATCTGAATTGTTTTAGTTGTATTTTAGTTGACTAAAGAAGTGTTCATTTTGTCAACAAAATTAACACTGCTCTGAACTCATCACTGCATTAGAGATCTATACACAGCTGTGTGCATTGTCCTATAGACAGCAATGCATCTGTGTTCAGGTCCATTTAAAAAAAACAAAAACACAGCTACAAACGCAATTTTTTTGTCCACTGCTTATCCAAACAAAAGACCATTTACATGGGCCTTTAATGCTGACCTTTAGACAGATAGAAAATGCGCAAATGAATATAACTCTATATTTATTACACTGCAAGCAGGGTAAGTATCTAAATTTCATCTGGTATTTGTTTCTTCCAGTCCCTGTATAGCACAGCTGGAGTGTGAGAGGAAAAAGCAGTATAGAAGCCTATTAGTTCATGTGCTGACAAGAAGCATACTGACAGGAGGAGAGAGCAGAGTGAGAGAGAGAGAGATTAGCTCATCACTGTGATGCTTCTCCTTTCACTCTCTAGTCACAGGGATTGGGTTGAATGATGCTGGTCATTAGACTTAAGACCGCTTAGAGCAGAAAAAGTACTGCGAGGGAACTCTCAGGATTGAAGCTGAATATGTTAGCAAATGCTGGTTTTGTTCTTTTATCTTTAACAGGCTACTAATTTTATTATGTTATTTTTGGCTGGAGTTGTGCTTTAATCTAGCAAATGAAACCATGAATCTGGTTACTGCAAACAGCAGATCTTCCCTGCATCAATTTTATAACCGAGTTTAATTCATTGCTTGGGTTGGTATAAATAATGATCATAGCAATGAATTTACCAACTGCACTGGTCCATATTTGCTTCTGTTTTTGGTCTATACCTGTATAATTGTCATCTACTTAGTTGACTGGTTAAGACTTGCATATAAAAACAGAAAGCAACCAGTTAATCCATTCTTAATAGATTGGTCACTTCAAATATTTTCTGTAGTATTGGGCAGAAATTATTTAAATTTGAGTCTTGCCATCCAGACAGCGCTACCAAACCGCTCAGTTAAGTCATGTGCCTTGTAGACTACACCAGGGCTCAAAATTTCAAGGCCTGAGCCACTAGCCAGGCCTTAAGAGTTACTTGCCACCAGTTGCCCCACCCAACCCCTACCCTACCCTGCCGCGCCCCTAAACACGGCCTCATCAGTGGCAATCAGTGCAGCCTATTAGTGCCCATCAGTGCAGCACATCAGTACTGCCTTATTAGTGCAGCCCCATCAGCGCAGCTTACCAGTGCCACCTCATCAGTGGACATGAATGCTGCCTTATCAGTGCAGCCTCATTAGTGCCCATCAGTACAGTTTACCAGTGGCCATCAGTGCAGCCTCATCAGTGGCCATCAGTGCCCATCAGTGCAACCTACTAGTGCCCATCAATGCAGCATATCAGTGCCCATCAGTGTAACATATCAGTGCAGCTTATCAGTTCTGCCTCATCAGTGGCCATCAGTGCTGCCTCATCAGTCCCCATCAGTGTAACCTTATCAGTGCCTATTGGTGCAGTCTATCATTACCCATCAGTGCAGCATATCATTGCCCATCAGCACAACCTATCAGTGCCCATAAGTGCAGCATATCATTGCCCATCAGTTCAGCCTTATCAGTGTGCCTCAATGGAGCCTATCATTGCCCCTCAATGCAGCCTATCATTGCCCATAAGTGCAACATATCTGTGCCCATAAGTACAGCCTTATTATTGCCCCTCAATGCATCCTATCATTGCATTATATCAGTGCCCATAAGTGCAGCCTTATCATTGCCCCTCAATGCAGCCTATCATTGCCCATAAGTGCAGCAGGGAGGAAACTGTCATGAGGACTTGGCGGCCGGATCACACAGAGCGGCGATCTCCCGCTGAGACACGGCTTCTATATGAATATCCGGCCGCTGTCAAATGAGGTCCCACCTCATGGACTGGCTAATCTAATAGCACACTAGTCCAATGATGATCCAGGAGACGGGACCTCATTTGGCAGCGGCCGGCTATTCATATATAAGCCATGTCTCAGCGGGAAATCCCCACTCTGTGTGATCTGGCCGCTAGATCCTCCTGACAGTTTCTTGGCTGATCACTTCTAACAGAAGCGGTCTCTGTGCCACTCTTGTGGCTACCACGCTTCTGCCAGAAGCGATCAGCCAGGAAACTGTCAGCCCAGTCCGCCCCTGCTCTGCACTCACCCTCCACTAATTTCCATTTAGCCAGTAGCGTGCAGGTGAGTGGAAATTTTGAGGGCTGGACTACACTATAGGTAAGCAAAAGAGCCTGATCCTTTATCCACCACAGTATGTGTTTGGACAGCAATGGAGCAGCAACATGTTGATGTCATCCCTGTGTACCCTCTTTTCACTAAAGCTGGCCATAGCTTAAATTTCAGCCAATTCCTGGTGAACCTGCCAAAGTTCAACCACTTGGCTTGCTAAACGTTGATTTAAAAATTATATGAACAAGGTGGGAGATTTTCAGCTGAACAGTAACTGCATCCTATGAGATATTCAGAAATGGGTGGATGCTGTGGCTGCCTGAATACTATAGCCGGAACTGAAGATTCCTCTATCCACACTGTTTGAGATTTACTGTGTAGCGATACCCTCGCAGGGACTGCTGATTTTAGCTGGTTCTCCCCCAAACAGTACAGAGGCCACCAGCCCCAAGCAACAGTCCATTCACTCCAATAAACAGTCTATGGGTTGTTTTTGTGATTTTATTGCTGGTAACACTTGTAACAGGAGAGAGATTAGAGCATGGGATACTCCAAAATGGTTAGCAATTGGTTATGAGGGGACATGTGTTATCCTTAGTGTAACAAATACATGCTTTATGAACAAATATAAATATTAAATGGTCTTATTTTATTCCTGCTTGGATTAGAGCTTTGTTCCTTAACTGAAAATACCGTTGGCGGTGAGATCATTGCCCTTTTAGGGTTTCTTACTTAGGGATGCCTCACCTTCCATACTGTATAATTCTGTTTATTTTAGATGTAAAAGGTTGAGGCAGAAGGAATGAGGCATTATGGGAAGATATCCAGAGCCTAGAACACTAATGATGAGCTCTAACCCTTGGAGTCCCAGAGGCATTTTAGAAGCTGGGGATGATTGATCACATCTATAACTAAAATATACGTTTTTGGGTCAGTTGACCCTTTACTTTTATAACTTGCACAAAAACAGTGGCAGCTATAATCTGTGATTGTTATAGGAAACATAAACACTTTCCTTTCAGACATGCTGTCACCACAATAACTGCTGACAAAATTATACTGAGACACCAAAGTCAGACATGATCTGGTGAGCACACACAACACCCATTTCAAGTTAGATCATTTCTATTTACTTCATGGGGCATGTCCCGTTAGCTGACATAAATGTATAAGGTGTCAGAAATTTTAACCACTTCAGCCCCGGATTTCCCCCTTTAGGACCAGAGCACTTTTTGTGATTCGGCACTGCATTACCTTAACAATTGCACGGCCGTGCGACGTTGTGCCCAAACAAAATTTGCGTCCCTTCTTACCCACAAATATTGCTTTCTTTTGGTGGTATTTGATCACCTCTGCGTCATTTCTGATCACCGCTATAAACATAAAAAATAGCGACAATTTTGCAAAAAAACAATATTTATTACCGTTTCCTAAAGAAAAACAACAAAAAATAAACAATTTTTTCATCAGTTTTGGCCGATTTTATATTCTTCCTCATATTTTTGGTAAAAAAAAAATTGCAATCGGCGTATATTGATTGGTTTGCGCAAAAGTTGCCGCGTTTACGAATGATGAGAATTCATTTATGGGTTTTTTTTATTTTTTTTTTACTAGTAATGGCAGCAATCTGTGATTTTTAGCGGTACTGCGATATTGCAGAGGACATGTCGGACCATTTTGACACTTTTTTGGGACCATTGGCATTTATACAGCGATCAGTTCTATGAAAATGCACCGATTACTGTATAAATGTCATTGGCAGAAAAGTGGTTAAGCTGGGCGGGCACTCTAAGGGTTAACTGTGTTCCCGGTGTGTGTTACTGTATGGGGGCTGGGCTGAGTGGGGGAGGAGAGTGATCATGGCTCCCATATACAGGGAGCCTGCCATCATATTCCTTCCCCCTGTTAGAACGGAGATCCTTGTGTTTACATACAAAGACCTCTGTTCTGTCACTGCAGGGGTGCAATCGCGGAAGCCGGTGGAGATCGAGTCCGCCCTACCCACTCCCTGGCTCCCCGGAACACAGTGAGTGTATGAGCGCGCCTCCGGTGGCGTGCGTGTGCTCATGATCTGCGATCTCACAGCCGCTGCCAGGTGACGGTGGTTCGCGATATCGAACCAGTTTGCCGCCGTCATGGATTTTTTGTAGTATGGAATTTCACTTCACCAATTAAAAAAAAATATTCAAATGTAAATAATATCTATGAAGGCTGCAGGCAGCTATTTTCTTCTACAACTGTCAAAGAAATCAGTTTCACTTCTTTTAACCAATAGCAGCAATACTCTGGGAATACTCCCAGAAATCTCATGGTTCATGCAAATGGATTACTACTATTTCAGGCAGGCCCAGCACTCTGCTTGGTCTTACTTCTGTCAGCCTTGTACCATACCCATTGTGGCTCATCAAAGGACCCAAATTAAATATATTAATAGTAAGACAAGAGTGAACCACACAGCAAAAGAAATACACATAAACAGAATCTTCAATTTAAAATATTACATTTAGTTGCTTAGCTATAAAGACACATGGCAAATATTGGCATGTGCTAATATTTTTACTTTGTTGCTAGCAGTGGCGGCTGGTGGACTTCTCTTTTGGGGGGGGCGGTACTGACCGCAATCCCCCACCCCCTCTGGCAGACTGCGGCATGACACTGTCGCCTACATAAACCACCCACCTCCCCCCCTTTGGCAGACCGTGGCATGATATATCAACCCCCCCCCCCTTTCTTTTGAAGCCTATAAGAGCCTCTAGCTCTTATCAGGTGCTTCAAAAATGCACCCCCATTGGAATCCATAGTCTGGCACCCTGGTATGTAGATCAGGAGGCCATGGATATGGGGGGCGGTGCCCGTGCGCCTTCTTTGGATGGGCCGCCACTGGTTGGTAGGTAGGTTCATTTGCTGGGTCATATGATGTTACATGGTCAGACTGGCGATTTGCTATATGTCCAATCATCATTTGAAACATTTTGTTGTCAGTTTCATACAAAAAACCATCACCACACAAGCCTTGATGAAAGGGAGTTGTGAGTCCTCATAAAACTCATTGGATATATCTCTGAACTTGTTGTCCAGATAAATAAACTTCTACTGTACTTGATACAATTCTGTGGCTTGCTTACCTTTTTTATATATTTATTTTAACTACCCAAGGGACCCCTAGGAATACCATGGCTGACAAAGAGCTGCCTGTAAGAACTATATACTAAGCCATTTTTATGCATATCAGTGGATCCAGTGCTGCACCAACGGGAAAGATGCACCAAGCCTAATGTGGCTCCGAAAAAACCCCAGAAAATTAGACATGGTGAAACAAAAGTAAACCACACAGTAGAAACAACATGCTCACAGGAACAGGCTCTTCAATAGAAAATATTGCATTAAATTGCTTAGACATAAAGACACATGCTAAATAATAGTGTGTGCTAATATTTATACTCCTTAGGTAAATCATTTAATTTACTGAGGGTTATGTGGTCAGACTAGCAATTTGCTAACTCTCTAATCCTCATTTTAAACTTGTCATTGTCCATTACATACAAATAACCACCAGCAAACAAGCCCTGATGAAAGGGAGTTGTGAGCCCCCACAACACATTGGTTATATCTTCTGACCTGTTGTCCAGATGAATAAACTTGTACAGGACTTGATACAAACCTGTGGCTCTCATATTTTTATATTCTTTTGTTTTAACTACCTAAGCGACCCCTAGGGATAATTTAAGTGACAAAGTGCAGCATTTTAAGAACTGTAGACCAAGACCATTGTTCACATATCAGTTCATCCAGTGCTCCACCTACCGGAAAGATGTACCAAGCCTGTTGCTCACCAAAAACCTAATTAATAAAGTGGTTCTAAAGGCTCAAAGTTTCGTGCCTTAATGCATTCTCTACATTTATGTAAAAAACTTCTGTGCAACAGGATCCCCCAAGCGCCCCCCAACTTACCTGAGCCCGATCTCGATCTAGCAATGCATCTGAAAGCAGCGGCTCTCTCCACTCTCTCCCTCTGCATTGGGTAGATTAATAGCAGTGGGAGCCATTGACTCTTGCTGCTGTCGTTCAAATCCTGTGACAAGGGAGTAGGAGGCGAGACCAAGCTGCGCTCTCTGTGTCCATAGACACAGGCAGCGTGTTAAAGGATTGAGCCTGCATTGGCCAAAGAGGAGGAGTCAGGAGCCTTGGTAGGGAACCCTAGAGAAAGAGGATCTGGGTTGCTCTGTGCAAAACCATTGCACAGGTAAGTATAGCATATTTATTATTTAAAAAAATAAAAAATTAAGGTTTACAAATAGCTTTAAACATCTGATGATGAAACAAGAGTAAACCACACTGTAAAAGACTTAAAGCGCAGTTCCACCCAATTAACAATCAGACACTCACCTGTCCCAGCTCGCTCTTCTCCCCCTCCCCTCGGAGGCTCTGGCACCACAAGTGTGGGCACCCGGCTTTGGCTTCTAAGCTGGGCGTGCACTGCGCATGCACGATTCACATGTCAGGGGGTCACCTTCCTTTAAAGCGGAAGTTCCACTTTTGGGTGGAACTCTGCTTTAATGTACACAGGCTCTTCATCTGAAACTAGTACATTTACATAGATATACTAAAGACAAGTGTTAAATAGTAGCATGTGCTAATATTTATACCTTGTAGGTAGGTAAAATAGTTCATTTATTTGGTCCACCTGTGTGATGCAACATGTTGTCCTTCAAAGAAATGGCATGTAAGGAAATTAAGGTAATTATTATGGGAGGGAGGGCTTTTATGTGGTATTGGTTGGCTTGCTCCATTACAGAATAGTACCAAGCCTCTGATGCCAGTGAAGTATCATGCAGTACTTCATTTGTACCTGTGTCTACTGTCTAACCTCTGTACTGAAAAAGTCTGGAGCACTAGACCATCGTCCTGATTCTGATAACCGTATTCTGTCTGTTGCTAGCAGAAAATGAGGCAGACAAGTCTTGTATTCATTGTGGTGGGCTAACCTAAAGTGATCGTAAAATATTGTTTTTTTTTCTATTAAAATAATAAACATGCTATACTTAGCTTCTCTGCGCAGTTGGTTTTGCACAGAGCAGCCTGGAACCTCCTCTTCTCAGGTCCCTGGTTGGAGCTCCTGGCCCCTCCCTCCTGTTGAGTGCCCCCACAGCAAGCAGCTTGCTATGGGGGCACCCAAGCCAAGCTGCAGCTCTGTATAACCATTCAGATATGAAGCTGTAGCCTGGCCCTGCCCCCTCTCTCTCCTAATTGGCTAACTGAGTTTGATTGACAGCCAATTGCACCACTACTGTGTCTGTGCCAATCAGGAGGGAGAGTCCCGGACGGCCGAGGGACTCGTGGACATCGCTGTATAGAGATGGGGCTCAGGTAAATATTGGGGGGGGGGTTGGGGAGGGCTGCTGCACACAGAAGGCTTTTTATCTTCATGCATAGAACGCATTAGGATAAAAAACCTTCTGCCTTTACAACTCCTTTAACACAAGTGGTTATTTGACACTAATCGGATATACTTAGTTTGTCTGCAGACACTTAACAAGCAGTATGTTTTCCATTGACATGTAGATAGATGAATAAATAATTTAGCAGAAGAAAGTGTGAATTAAGCTCTTTGTTAACTACACTGTTTCAGTCAAGTTAAACGTTTTACAATCATTAAAACATTCTTACATGATGGAGTGATTAAACGTATTGTCTGCATTAAGTGCTGTGACAGTGAAGGGTTGAAGGCTTTGCTTTAAACCTAGATATGAATTCTAACATGAGAAAAAAATGAGACCTGGGAAACTGTTCTACTTCTAAGCATTAACCAAGATTTAAAGGGGTTTCCAGTTTCTTTGCTCAAATGTTTGCCAACCCACTAATCCATAATTGCTAGTGGTACCTTCTAAGGCTCCGTCCATGTATATGAAAATTGGATGCATTTTGAACCGCATCTGATTCGCATGACATGTGAATGACATGTGAATCAAGCCGACTTTCTGTGCAGCCGATTCACATATGTGCGGTGCAGCAGTCCCTTAGGTTTGGTATTTATTGTGAGGGGAACCCCCACGCCCAAATTTAAAAATAATTGGCGTGGGGTCCCCCCCAAATTCCATACCAGACCCTTATCCGAGCAGGCAAGCCAGGAAAGGGGGGGGCAAGTGAGCACCCCCCTTCTGAACCATATACATGCCCTCAACATGGGAGGGGCTTTGGGTTGATGGGCACAAGGGCCTCTTCCCCACAACCCTGGCTAATGGTTGTGGAGGCCTGCGGGCAGGGTGATTATTGGAATCTGGAAGCCCCCTTTAACAAGGGGGCCCCCAGATCCCACCCCCCATGTGAATGAGTAGCCTACTCATTCACCAAAAAAGGTGTCAAAAATAAATAAAAACACACACAGTTTTTGACCATCCCTTTATTAAAAATAAAAAACAATGTCCCCCGGTGAAAGCACGCGCCGTTTGCCTGCTCTGCAATGTGACAGTTCTTAACCATTTCAGCCCCGGAAGGATTTACCCGCTTCCTGACCAGAGTGCTTTTTGCGATTCAGCACTGCATCGCTTTAACTGACAATTGCGCGGTCATGCAACATTGTACCCAAAAAAACTGATATCCTTTTTTTCCACAAATAGAGCTTTCTTTTGGTGGTATTTGATCACCTCTGCAGGTTTTATTTTTTGCGCTATAAACAAAAAAGACTGACAATTTTGAAAAAAAACCCTATTTTTTTTACTTTTTGCTATAATACATATCCAAAAAAAAATATATAAAAAAAGCAAATCGCAATAAGCGTATATTGATTGGTTTGCGCAGAAGTTAGTGTCTACAAACCATGAGAATTGATTTAAGATGTTTTTATTTTTTAAATTCTTTTTTTACTAGTAATGGTGGCGATCTGTGATTAGTGGGGCTGCAATATTGCGGCAGACAGATCGGACACTTTTGACACTTTTTTGGGACCACTGACATTTATGCAGCGATCAGAGCTTTAAATTGCCACTGATTACTGTGTAAATGACACTGGCAGGGAAGGGGTTAACACTAGGGGGCGATCAAAGGGTTAAGTGTGTTCCGTGGGAGGTGTTTTTAACTGTGTGGGGGCTGGGCTGACTGGGGGGGAGAGTGATCGCTGCTCCCATATACTGGGAACATACGATCACTCTCCTCTACCCTGTCAGAACGGGGATCACGCTTGTTAACATACACGGATCCCCGTTCTGTCATTGCTGGAGAGCAATCGCGGGCTGCCAGCGGACATCGAGTCTGCCCGACCCGCTGATTGGCTCCCCCGCTAGTGTGTGAGAGCGTGAGTGCACCCCCACAGTACTCGCTTCTGCTGCCGCTGTCAGGTGACCGTGGTTCGCACAGGAAAGCCATGTTGCCGCCGTCAATCCATGGCAGGCGGTCAGCAACTAGGTAAATAGCTAAGGGGTGGGGCCACCCAGCAACATCACCAGGTGGCCACCCTCCGTGACATCACTGACTACAGCATGCTGGGTTGGTGATGTTGTGGGGGGTGGGTGGTGCCACCATGTTGTTAAAAGGGGCTTTTTTATTGCTGGCAGTGTTTTTTAAATTTTTTACATTTTTTTTTTAATTCAGCTGTTAGTGGAGAACCCCGTTGACAGCTGACGAGTCATCCGTTGTTAAGGGCGTGGCGTCTGGCTTCCCGGCCCACTCCTTAACAACCAGCTACTGTTAAAGATGCCAGTGGGCGCCGACTCAAAAACATTCATACCTGAACAGCACCTGAAATCACATCTGAACCGCCAAACAGCTGCTTACGAAATTTGCAGTGAAAACGGAGGGGGAATTCGCACCGGACATATGTGAACCTAATACTGTTGTATTGTGGTGCTGTATAGAATGCTTCATAACATCTTCTTCCACTGCAGGAAAGTGAAGACGTGCTTCAGTTCAGATGGAAACCTTTCCTTATATTACTTTACATTTATTACACAGATGGATTGCAGTGAACAAAACTGTGCAAATGTGTCAAACTGGTGTTTTTTTAAGCCACAGTTTAAATTGAATATGGCTGCACAGAGTTCTGTGGCTCATTGCAGTCCTGCTTGCTTGCATAATTATTGCATAATTATGCTTTGGAATACGTAAGAGTGTTTTCTTGCACAGATATGAAAAATTGGGTTTAAAGCTGCAATTTGACAATACATAAATCCAGTTATTTAGTATTTTAAAACACCTAATATATTTTATGTTAATTTTCTAAAAACAAATATATCTTCTGCTTGCCATTGTTTTCAGTGAGCATATATTTTGAGTTGTTCTTGCATTGTCTTAAAGTTGAATTCCCGGTAAATTAATTCAGCTTTGTAATCATGAAAGCGGAATCCCCCAAATACTATAGCTGCTGACTTTTAATATTAGGACACTTACCTGTCCGGGGATCCCATGATGTCGGCACCCCAGCCAATTTTCGGATTGGCTCTCGGGTGCTTCCACCGCCATTCATGGTAAGGGAAACCGGCAATGATTCCTTTCACTTTCACAGCCGGCTTGCTACTGCACATGTGCGTAGCATGTTGTGTTTTCAAACTGGCCCAACGGTGGAGGAAGGAGGGGGCTGAACTTCCAAGGGACATCTCCCGGAAGTGGGGACAGGTACCTGTTTTTGACAGGTACCCGTCCCCATTTCCGGGAGATTCCCTATCGAAATGGTCCAAATGTGGCACTGGAGTGAGGGCGGAAGCAGATAAGCAGAGCTTCCACTTTTGGGTGGAACTCCACTTTAATGCATATTTAACCACTTTAAGACCGAGCCTCTTTTTGGAGTTCGGTGTTTACAAGTAGAGTTGAGCGAACCTCTGGAAGTTCGGGTTCTGCTGGTCCGTCCGAACTTCGGGACAAAGTCCGGGTCCGGGTCCGGACGGAACCCGAACGATCGGCCTGGGCCTGGGCCTGAAACAGGGCTTCAAGCCTGCCTGGTCGTCTTGGGCTTGAAGGTCTCCAAGCGAGTTGAGATGAACATTTGTGGCTTGAGGTTTTTCTCCGAGCCAGAATTTCACCAATTTATACGTAATTTCACCTCAAGGTGGGTTTTCACCTTCGAGACGAATAGACGAAGGCGGGAGTGAGGTCACGGTGTAAACCTGGTAAAGCTATCCCTTAGAGGGCCTTTACCCCTGCCCATGGACAGTTTTTGTCCATGGACAGGGGTGAAGGCCCTCTACAGGGAACCTTCAAGTCGGGGGAGGAAGGAGGTGG
>BLSH010539147.1:304676-316032 GCA_018402905.1 Glandirana rugosa
CCATTCTCTGGGAACTACATTTGAGAATGTCAGGTGACTAAATGTGGAGCATAAAGTGACTTTTTCAGAGATCATATCTATTTTTTACCTTGCTTGGTTCACACTATATAAAGGTGTAATTGGCTGGAAATGGTACTAAGCTATTAGCTATTAGCAAGGACAAGTATGTGCCTCTAAAAAAGAGAATCTCTTTGAATGGCAAAATATATTTAAAAAAAAGAAATATTATAGCGGTACCTTAAATAAGTACTATCTGGTAGCCTTAGGGCTTGTTCACAGTTGACTACATTTCTAATGCTTAACAAACGCTCCTATAGCGTTAATATGGGTGTTAGACTTGCTTTAATGAGTTTTAGTATGAGCGTTAGACTGTCATTTTACAAGCGCTAATGACAAGTTAAAAATGCTCCCCAAACACCCTATGGGTAGTTTTGAAGCATTTGATGAGCGTTAAGGCGCATTAAAACCGCTCTACAAATGCTTATTCCATTACAGTAAATAAACTAATCTTAACGCCTCGCAACCACACCGCAACTGCCTGCCAGGGCATTTGTGAAGCGTTACCATAGACTTGAATGGGAAGCGTAGAAAGGCTTCAAACGCCTCCTGACTCGACATAAGGTCCATTAGATCATTTGCATAGGCGTTTGAGGGGCATTTTTAACGCCTCTTAAACACGTTTTTAATGCCTGTGTGAGCTTAGCCTAATAGTAAAAGTTTGTATCATCTGGCCGTTGAAGGACAAAATATACAGTTCTTTTTTTTTTTCTGTGCTCTCATAACTTCAAAATTGACATTTGACATCCATTGTAAGAAACACTAGAACTATATTTTTAACAGCTCATGAAGCTATCTGCATTTCGAAAAGTTGAAGAACAAAAATGTAATGTATTGCAGCTTACAGGTCATTAAATGTTAAGGAAGTATTATTTTTCCAATGTCAGGATTTTCCATCCCTTTATTTTCACTAGACATGTGCAATTCGTTTCGGTCCGAACACAAATTCAGATTAATTTTTGGTTATTCAGAGATTCTGATGAAATAGTAACAAATTTAGTTGAAATCCGTTAAAGTTTTGTTTTGTTTATTAGTTTTCTAATGAATTCCAAGTTTCCAAATGATCAACCAATCCAAATTCTGCGTGAAGAAATAGCTGGTTGTTAAGCAGCGGCCTGGGAAGCCGACCGCCCACATACTCCACAACAATGAGTCATCATCTATAGGGGAAAGGGTACTGCGCTATATGTGAGATATAAACACAAATAAATAATAAACAAAGGAAGTGCTGCGCTAGTGATCATACAAAATGATTTGTGTGAAGTGAAGTAGGTCCTTGCAGAGACCCAAACAAAAAACAATAGTTCATTAAAAAAGTGATGAAATCCAAGCGCAACTTATTGCAGACAGTTCTCACCCACCTCTTGAAAACAGACATCTAGCAAAGTGCAAAGAATGAAAAATCTTCATACTGCCACCGTGCTTGAAAACGCTGTGAAAGTTCCCACCATCACGCTATGGTTGCGCTTACCCCAAAAAATTGGTCTCTTGTTACAGGTGACCAAAGGAAGCCTTTGTTGTATATCCACATAGGAGTGTGCCGACAAGGAGTATCCGGACCCCTGCTGTTGTGTCCCGGTCACATTAAATCTTGTCTCCATACCAGAATGCAGGATATTACATGAAAAGAAATGCTCCCATAGCTCATGAAGCTATCTGCATTTCGAAAAGTTGAAGAACAAAAATGTAATGTATTGCAGCGTACAGGTCATTAAATGTTAAGGAAGTATTCGTTTTCCAGTGTCAGGATTTTCCATCCCTTTATTTTCACTAGACGTGCAATTAGTATGGGTCCGAACACAAATTTAGACAAATTTTTGGTTATTCAGAGATTCGGATGAAATAGTAATGAATAGTAACAAATTTTGTTAAAATCCGTTAAAGATTTGTTTCGTTTATTAGTTTTGACAGCTCTTATATTGGCAAGGCGGGGCCACCCACTTATGTCACCTGGTGGCACCGCCCCTTCTGACATCATGTGAACCTGCCCCAAAGCACCCACCTCCCATGTTGAGGGCATGTTGCCTGGTATGATTCAGGAGGGTGTAGGCACACACTCACCCCCCCCTTTCTGCCAGGCTGCATGCTCTGATAAGGGTCTGATATGGATTTTGGGGGACCCCACACTGTTTTTTTTTAATTTTGGAATGGGGTTCCCCTTAAAAGCCATACCAGTCCTGAATGGCCTGATATGGACTGGGGGGGGGGGGGGACCCTATGCTGTTTTTTTTTTTTTTTGTCAAACTGAACAAGCTGAAGTTAGAAGCTGATTGGCTACTATACACAGCTGCATCAGATTTTGCACTCTCCAGTTTTAATAAATCAACCTCATCCAGTCCAGAAAACAAGGACATCTTATAGCCAAGAAGAGGTAATGTGGGGGACAGCTCCAGAGTGAAGGGGACTATTGCAGCATGCTTTTCTTTTTATAGAACCTGGGGGACGTCCTATAAAAATGTAGCCAGGATATGGGCTTTATATATGGCCATTGCATACTCCACAGTACTGTGTTATTACTGCAACAATTTCTACATCTCTTTGGTTCACTTTAGGGCTGCACATGTTAATTATAGCTCAAGACAAGTGAAATAATCGTTTGTTTTTAAATAGTGTTCCACTTGTAATACAAGGTTGTTTAGGTGCCCTAAATTACTATTCACAGCATACTGAGTAGATATGATATAGCACATTGCATTCTCTTTATGCCAGGATGTACAGAATCTCACTATTTGTCATCTACAACTCCACTGAGAAAGAGATAACCTTTGGCCTAGCCTTGTTATATCAGCAATAAATGAGACTGCAGCAGTGTCAGAATCCAAACACATTTCATGTGGCTTCTGCCGCTTTGAATTTTTTTTTTGTGGCTGGAAAATAATACAACCTTTCAAAATATATTGGATTTTTGAATGTTTGCAGTCCTTGGTTTAATTGTTGCTGATATTTTAAAAGATTGTGATTTGTTTTAGCAGAAAATTTTATTAGCAGGTAGGCCGTAATGGGAGAAGACTTGCATGGTTTTATTTATTGCTAGTAAATCAGTGCAGGCCCAAGTGATTTTACGTGTAGTCTGTAAGTAGAGGTATAGTCTGGTGAGATTCAAGCTTTCAAAGTTTCTTAAACTACACATCATAAGAGAAATAGAGAGGCTGTCATTGCTGACCTCTCCTTCTGAAAAAGCTAGTTGCCTGGCTGTCATGCTGAAGCTTTGGCTATGGTCCTGAATAACTGCTCTAGGGCAAGTACACCTGCGTTTTACTTTATATAAATGCTGTTGTTTTTTTTTTTTTTTTACTGTGGTTTTATATTTAGATGCTTTTTGAATACAGAGGCCTTTTATATACACGTTTAATTTATTTTATTCATCTCAGCTATAAATATCAAAGGATATATGTACTGTATATCATTTAAACTAACTTATTTCACAAAAGATTTTTACTGAGTTTTGAATTAATATACAGCAGACATTAGCTAGAGGCATGGACCTTAAAGTAATTTAGACCCTATATTAGATTTTTACTTAGCCCTGAAGAAAAGAAAAGACCACCAACCATATTGAAATTAGCTTTTTTTTTAAGTAACTAAAGGATCAAAACTCTATTCATTTGGTTTTTTAACCTTTCATGTCTGACACTCCTGCACTCTACTAGGAAGGTAAGCCTTTTCTTGTGAGCAACCCTGAACAAAACCTAAAGAACCCAGATAGATTTAAATAGAAAATGGCAAAACCTCAGATTCCAGATTAATAATTATTTTGCAATTGCAGTATAACTATGAACAGTAAATTGAATTTTTAAATTACAATAAGTTCTGTAAAGATAGTTCTTGTTTCACATGTCACAGATGTACCTATGCCAAATACACAATAGTGTTGTCCTTTTTCTCTTGTACATAATATACCTTTCTTGCTATTACATTTTGATTAACTTGTAGGCATAAAAAGGCCTTTAAAATAGATGTACAATATATATTTCTGTGTTACTTAAGGTGCCAGACATCTAGAAAAATGTGTGGTCGTAGGAAAGACATATTAAACGATACCAAGGAAGGATGTACAACTGAATTTTGGAACACTGGAGGGGAAGTCATACTGATTTTCATGCAGAGCATCCTAGATCATTCCATTACTATGTGTTTACAAAGCCCCATTCATTGCTTATTCACACTCCATTCACTTGACCTCAGTCTAGGAAGCAAGCAAAAGAGTTTTCTCAATATTTAAATAGGATTTCTTTGCCCAAAGGCCTTCTGTGTAGTAAAATTGGGTCCCTGCCTCACATTTCTTCATATCAAATAATGGCAGGGCCCTAGAACTAGCATTGTTTGAAGTGCCTGGCAGACTGAAATGCAACCACAAATAGAAGTTATAGGGAATCATTTTGTTTTAAAATCGTACAATACCAAATTTTAAAAAGAAAACTGGTGTCCCAGCTGACATCAGTTACTGAGAATGTATGAGCTTCCATGTAGAAATCAAATGGAAGAGGCTTAGAAGTCAGTAATAGACAGAAATATTTTCCTATTTTACTTGGGGTAATGAGCACTCCACCTGCAAAGCTTGTGAAATTCTTCCCTTTGAATGTTTTTTGCTGAAGAATTAAAACAAGGGTTGTTGCTAGTTCAGAGAGCAGATCGGGGATTCATCATATTTCGTTCCCATATGTGACGTTCACTCAACTAGTGTATCCAGAACAAGGTGTGAATCACACGCCGGTATGAGCCTGGTATACCCTATGGGCACCAGCTGTAGACACCTTAGTACCGGGATTGGTACAGTCACATGTGAGTGTAAATTTTTATGATATTTTTTAAACCTTTTAAATAAAACGCACTACCATAAAGTAGTTCTCTGTGTCCCTGGTGGAGTCTGTTCCCACATTCTCAGTTCCTATCGGAGGGAGTCATAAGTGGAGAAGCTTGAACTCAGGATCCATCTGGTCTATTTGTACAAAAGCGCATTTTGACCTAAGTGGTCAAACACTTTTGGTGAGTTGCCATCTACCTCATGAGCACTCATGGTGAAGCATTTCTTTGAAGACACATTAAACCAGAAGCACGTCAATTTATGTTTTATTTGGTGTTGAGTTTGTCCCATTGGACTTTTATAGCTTGCATATGCTATTCACATATTATATAGTTTATCAGTTTGTTTTATTAGACATGTGATGATTTACCAGCGCCAACACCTTTACTTTTGGTTCACACTGTACCTGCAAAGCTTGTGAAAGGCTTCCCTTTGGATGTTTCTGCAGAAGAGCTAAGACAAGGGTTGTTGCTAGTTCAAAAAGCAATGCCCCATGGCCATGGGATGCCCTTTTTGTCATTATGTAATATTTTTTTATGTAGGTCAATGCAGATGAAATTAAGGAATTCATGTTTCCTTACATGGAGATTGCTATTTCTGCTTGGCCACAAAGATCTGCAGGTAGTAAAATAGCTTTTCGGGCAATCCATTGAAATCTGCTTGTATTTTGTATAATACAAACACAATACTGTGTATGGTACACACCAAAACAATGGTCAATTTTTTTTTGAAGATTATGTGAGCAATCTAATCTACGAAATTAACAGGTTAAAGTGTATGTATAGCCATTTATAGTTCTGAATAAAATAGAGTAGGTCTACATTATCCACATTTTATCCAAAATTAAAACAAAAAATAGTTTTATATACACTTTAATAAATTAACTAAAGTGAAACTTGCATTATATTGAACCCTTCTTTTATTGTATGTGCCCAAAATCCAGTCCCAACGCAAAAACAAAAAGGTAATATATTACAGTGATCAATCTATACATTTAGTGGCTGCATTAATTTTCTTTATTTAGGGTTTTTTATATTTATTTCTATCTGATGATCCAGCCAATTACACACTTTCTGTCTTGGGATGTCTCCACTCTGCATGGAAGAGCAATGGAGACATTGCATTATATTGAACCCTTCTTTTATTGTATGTGCCCAAAATCCAGTCCCAACGCAAAAACAAAAAGGTAATATATTACAGCGATCAATCTATACATTTAGTGGCTGCATTAATTTTCTTTATTTAGGGTTTTTTATATTTATTTCTATCTGATGATCCAGCCAATTACACACTTTCTGTCTTGGGATGTCTCCACTCTGCATGGAAGAGCAATGGAGACATCCTTGGATAGAAGCATTGTCAATATTGGGGGAGTGGTGTGAGATGCACTAGCAGATTTAGGGATAATGTTTTACATAAATGAGCAAACATCCCTGGCATTGTTAAATAGTTTGTCTCAACAAACTAGCTGCCACTTTTGCTGGACATATTGGTTTGTTTTTTAAAAATAATAGCCTTACTGGTTGGATCAACATGTGAAAAAGGCTAATAAAATACAAAAAATGCAACTATCACATCTAAAAATAATCGGAAGCATAATACATTTTTGGGGGGGGGCTTAATACCACTTTCAGGGTGGGTACAGTCTAGTGACCACACTGTGCAATGGAAGATCTTTCACATTTTGTTTAAACTGATGTGTGTTTCATATCCTTTAGGAATGGACCCAGGGCAATCATAGAATTAGAGGACCTTTAATTACATGGTAGTTAAGGCTGAAAAAAGACAATAGTCCATCCAGTTTAACCTGTGTAGGTGCATGTGTGTCAGTGTCTATACTTATTTCCCATATCCCTGTATGTTATGTTCTTTAAGATATACATCCAAGAGTCTTTTAAAAATATCCATAATCCCTGCGGCCACTACCAATTGTGGAAGAGAGTTCCACATCCTTATTGTCCTGACAGTAAAGAACCCCCTACGTAGTTTGAGATTATACCACTTCTCATCCAGTCTCATTGTGTGGCCCCTGGTCCTCTTACACTTCCTGACACTGAACAGTTTTTTCCTATGCTGGGATCCCCATTGAGGTATTTGTAGATCGCGATCATGCCCCCTCTCAATTGTCGCTTCTCCAGAGAGAGTAAATTTGCAGTCATTCCTCGTAAGTGAGGTCCTCCAGTCCCCTTATAAATTTTGTTGCCCTCCTTTGTACTCTCTCTACAGCTCCAGCACATCCCTTCTGAGGACTGGTGACCAGAACTGGATGGGATACTCCAGATGTGCCTTACCAGAGTTTTATAAAGTGCAGAATTATAGTTTTATCCCTGAAGTATATCCCTTATTTTATGCATGCTAATATTCTGCCTGCTTTGGTAGCTGCAGCTTGACATTGCATGCTATTGCTCAATCTGTCATCTACTATGACCCCCAGATCCTTCTCCATTCTTGATTCCCCCAGAGGCCCACAAGTGCATTACTTTACATTTCTCCACATTAACCTCCCTGGCGGTATGATTATGTCAGATTTTTGCGTCCCAAAGCAGTACATTTTTTGCGCATAGAAATTTGGGGTTTTATATTGTAGGCCTGTAGTTCTTAGGAATAACTCACTTAAGACAAGAGGCTAGTAGACATCCCGGGTATGATAAAGTTGAAATAACAAAATCATAAATTATAATATATATGAAAAAAAAATTATAATATAATAAATAACTATAAATAATTATCAAAAATAATATAATAATAAAAATAATAATAAAATGTATTCAATAATGTTATCAAGTCAAAAACACTGAAATTTGCTCAGTTGCAGAATTGTCGCTGTCGTCACTTTCAGTGTCTGATGATAAATTTTCCCACAAATCAGTATCACTCAATTCTACAAGTTATTCTTATTTACTTTCGCTGTTTTCTAGCTGGTCAAAAAACGCTTTTGATGTAAAGGGTTGCTTTATGGTTGACATGGACATTCTCAAGTTTCCAGGCAGAAAGAATGGCATATATAATATAGAAATGAATGCAGGGCACTGGGCAAAGCACTAGGGACAAAAGGGATGTGAAATTATTTGATACTGTAATGTAATCTTACAGATTACAGTGCATTGTATGTTTACTGTGTGTTTCACTTTTTATCTTACAAAGACATCATCTGGGTGGTGGTGGGGTTTCTAAGACGAAACAGATCGGGTCATGCTTTTGCTGTGCCATTTGGATTTAGTTTTTATGCTAAAGCGCTGTTTTTATTTGAGCATGTGAGTGTTCATTTTTTCCTTTAATAAAAGTATGTATGATTAAGTGGATTTGCGCTATGTGGAGCCTTTTTTTCCCTTTCCATCTATAACGTTGGGGAGAAAATCTGTGGTCCACCTTTGGTCTATGAAGTTGATCTTCACTGGTCGCTCTTCAGTAGGCGTGTGCTGTGCCAGTCCTCTGATGTTTTTGGTGTCATTACCATAAAGCCTATTGGATCTGGTAGGTGTACTCCTGTCCAGGCCCATAAAATCTGGTCAGGCTCCATTCTGTAAGGTGGTGATTTCTGCACTTTTGGTGTTGCATGAAGATTCATGTCCATAGATGCACTCCGGTTGTTTTTTTGGCTGAATTTATGAACTCACTCTTATTTATTCATGTCACACATATGGACTTTATGAATTGTACTTGTTTACTTTTAATTTTTATTTTTTTTGCACAAAGCTGATATATTTGACTGCTGTTTGATATTCAATTACCAACTTAATCATTAGATGGTCAATATCTAGCATATATGCACATTTGCACTTTATGGGTTTTAGATTCCACCTCACATTTGATATATGAATGGTCATTTAATGACCCCATATAATTTACTGTAATTTATAGAGTTGCACTCTTCTTAACATAAAGTATTTTTTCACAATTTTGTGTATTGTGGTGCTGGCTGCTTACCTCTATACGATTTGCGCAGTATAACTTATAACATTTTCTGATTCTACCTCCCCCTCATCCCGTTCATAATGTTGCTCCTCTCTACCACCCTTACACCATTTTTGACATATAGACACACCCCTCCCCCTCTTCTACCTTTCCTGCCCTTTTGGTACAAGGAATACCCCTGTATATCGGCCAACCAATCGTGTGAGCTGTCAAACCAAGTTTCAATTATTCCCACAAAGTCTAAGTCTTCCTCGTGTAACAGCAGCTCCAGTTCCTCCATTTTGTTAGCTAGACTCTTAGCATTTGCGCATACGCCTCTTAGTGTTGTATGAGCGCATATTATTTTCTCCTTATGTTTCCTCTGGCTTAGTTTAGGAATTTTACCCTCATTCATCCGCAAATTAGAGGCTGTGTTTGTATTAACACTACTGACTCCACTATTCCCCCCTGTCCTTTGCTCACTACTGGCTATTGTTTCCTCTGAACCCCCCCGCCCCCAGTACCTAGTTTAAAAGCGCCTCCAACTTTGTGTCCATCTTTCTTCCCAATAGAGCTATACCATCCCCATTAAGGTGCAGCCCGCCCTTACTAAAGAGCCTGTAACCAATCAATAAGTTGGCCCAGTTCTCCAGGAACCTGAACCCCTCTTTCCTACACCAGTTCCTCAGTCATTTATTCAGTTCTCTAAGCTCCCGCTGCCTCTGGTGTGGCTCAAGGCACAGGTAGTATTTCAGAAAAAAACTACCTTTTAGGTCCTTTTCCTCAGTCTATTCCCTAAGTCCCTGAAATCATTTTTTAGGACTCTCCACCTTCCTCTCACTTTTTCATTGGTACCAATGTGTACCATGACCACTGGGTCCTCCCCAATAATCTGTCTACCCGATCTGCGATGTTCTGAACCCGAGCGCCCGGTAAACAATATACTGTTAGGCGACCACTGTCTTTCTGACAGATCGCCCTGTCCTCCTAATAACTGAGTCCCCCACAACCAAAACCTGTCTAACCTTACCTGTATCTCTGCCCCCCTGCTTACTGGAGCTGTCACTCCCCTGGCAGCTAGGGGAGGTCGCCTGCTCCAGCACTTCCACCCCTGAGCTTAAATCCCCAGTATCATGCAACTTGGCATATTTGTTGGGGTGTACCAACTCAGGACTAGCCTCCCTAGTGCTCTTTCCTTTACCACTCCTTCTAGTTGTCACCCAGCTACCTACCTCTAGCTCCTGTGCTTCCATGTCTCCAACCTCCTCTAGACTGGCCCCTGCTAGCACCTGCTGGGTAATGTCCAAGCTTCTCTCCAGGTTGCTGATGCTTCTCAGTGTTGCCACCTGATTCTCCAAATCCAGGATCTGGGTTTCCAGAGAAACAAGTCGCTTACATCTCGCCCAGCAGTATTTGCCCTTGATTGTCTCATCAAGGAACGCATAAATGGGGCAGGATGTGCACTGAGGGGCATCACCAATCCAGTGCTAAAGCTACTCCCAGGTACTAAGGTGCTCCCAGATATTAAGGGTACTTCTCTCCCCTAAGGTTACTCCCAGGTTTTAGTTACTCCAACTATTAAGGTACCTCTAGGTAACAAGGTACTCCCAGGTATTAAGGAATTTCCAGATACTAAGGGTACTTTCCACCCCTAAGGTAACTTTCAGGTATTAAGTTACTCACAGGTTTTAAAGGTACTAACACCACTAACATTTCTCCCAGGTATTTCGTTACTCCCATACACTAAGGTATACCCAGATACTAAGTTACTCCCAGGTACTAAGGGTACTTCCAACCACTAAATTTACTCCCAGGTACTAAAGATACTTCCCACCACAAATGTTACTTCCAGGTACTAAAGGTTCTTTCCCCCTAAGCCCAGGTAATATAGATACTCTCTGGTTTTAAGTTGCTCCCCGTTATTGAGTTACTCCCAGGTACTTCCCACTCCTGACGATACTCCTTGGCATCAAGCTCCTCCCGGGTACTAAAAGGTACTCCTGGGCACTACAGGCACCCCTTGGTACTCAACAAATGCTCAGGCACCTAACAAATGCTCAGGCACTCAACAAATGCTCAGGTACTGAACAATTGCTCAGGTACTCTCTCTGCCCAGGTACTCACAGTACTCAGCTACTCAAGAACACCCTCCTCAGCCAGCATCCCCACTTCACACAATCAGCCTGTCAGTCCTTTACACAGTTCAGTTGTGCTACACTGCTCCTCAGCCGCCCTTGCAAGCTGACACCTGCAGGTCCTGTCAGCTCCTTCAGTCTCCCCGGTCAGCCTACCTCCCTCTGTCCCCCACTCCCTTCACTTGTCTGCCCGTCACACTCTCCCTCTGATCCTGTTTCACTTACCTACCGCCTCAGCTGGTCCACGAGTCCCCCTCTCTGTCTCCCGGCCCCGCTGGGATTCACTCACCTCCTCAGTCAGATTTGCTCGCTCTCTCCCTGGTCTCCCGCTGCCACTCCCGGTCCTCGAGTCACCCGCGCTTCCTCAGTCACAGTGGGTGGTGAGGGGGTCATAGTCCGTAACTCACTACACACACACACACACACACACACACACACACACACACACACACACACACACACTGCC
>BLSH010539147.1:316042-346532 GCA_018402905.1 Glandirana rugosa
GCCAATGTGAAAACATCACCTTTCAGTCAGCCTCGACGTCTCCGACTTCGTCACACACACACACACACACACACATCACTCAATGTCTGATACTGGGGGAGTGGTGGGTGACACTGACTCCTTCGCGCCCACTGACGTGGGTGGTGAGGGGGTCATAGTCTGTAACTCACTACACACACACACACACACACACACTGCTTCAGCCTCTGCAGCTCCGACTGACTTTCCACTACAAAAGTGTAACCGGGCCACCAAGTTTATCAAATTTTCTGCCTCAGGCCTGGTTCACACCTATGCAGATGTGAACCAGGCATAATAAAGCATTATTAATGAACCATAGGATATTGTAGCGCAGAAATGTGCATGCAGTGTTGCAAGAGGTCAACACAGAATGTTTAGTAATATGTAAAAATTATACTTCAATGTATGGAGAATATATTCTTATTGATTTTGGGATAATATAGGGTTTAGAAGGTTTAGAGCATTATATACCATTTATGCTTGTAGTAGGGTGGGAACATTTTTGGGTGTATGCTTAACTGTGTTTATCTTGGATTTATGAATATGAAAATAGAAGCTCTCCTCTTAAAAGTTTGGGCAAAATAAAAAATAATAAAAATATGCAGTACTTTTCTGACAAAACATGTATATTTTCTTATCTGCTGCAAGTACAGAAAAAGACCTGTTTGCCAACAAAAATCCTGTGAACTTCTAACTTACCTACAGTGAGCTGACAATGCTACCTCTGCTGCACTGAAATCCTAAGCCGTGTTATCATCCCATGCACCACCCACTTGTTATGTAGATGTAAGGGGGGCTGGGGGTCTGTAGTCCAGTCGGGGGGGCATAGACAGGGCTGATAATACTGCTTTGCATTTCAGTGCAGCAGAGACCGTTTTGTTAGCACACTTCCGGAGCTCACTGGATTTTTTTTCAGGCCCACCGGGTATATTTCTGTACTTGCAGGGACAACATTTTGGAGATATTCATAAATTGTACAGGTGTACTGAATATGTATTTTGTTTTTAAATTTTGCCTAGACACACAGTTATAGGTATGGCTTTCGAGGTCTTTTTAAGCCTCTAGAGCTCATGCACAAGCTCCTTAGAGATGTGTGAAAGCAGTTGGGGTTTTCCTCGGTGTGTCTGGTGCACATGTCTATTTACACCTTTTGGCTATTGTGCTCATCCACTGACTAACATTTTTACTAGTGTCTTATCAAACCACAATAGTATCTTAAAGACTTGGACTTTATAATATATTGTCTGCCTTGCACTTTTACAGCTACTGTATGTACTGTGTATATTATGTCATGCTAAGCTCACAACTTCATCATTAAAACAAAGCTTACTTACCATTGCTATGAAACTTGTTAACTGATTGTTTATTTTGTGGCAGATATAGCTAATATATCTCTTCTTCTTCCATTTTGGGGTTATACTGCTGCCTACAGGATCATTGAACACTGGCTAACAAAAAAAAAACTGTAGGACAAACTAGGAGAACCCTACCACTAGAAGCATCACTCCATTTTTTGCTAGTGTCCTAAAAAAGATGGATGTCTTTTCTTCAGCTCTCATGTATGAAAGACTAACCTGTTTTTGTTAGCACTATTTTGTTTACTCTTCAATAGCTTTTTCTTCAATCAAGACTTTTCTCTACACTGCTGCCAAAACTGGTCTTTCTGATTGCAGCCATCCAGCATGGCTGTTTTCAGCATAGCTTTTGGAGTGCCGCATGACATATCTAGATTTTGCAGGACTGGGTGTTGAAGGTATAGCCTGGAAATGACCTTCAGGTACTGGGTTCCACATAGGGTACTTTCCAGACCCATTTCTGGTTAATAGTTAGCCATGGAGCCCTTTCCAGGGCCAAAGCTGCGGACATTGCCTTGGCACTTGTCCTGTGTGTGAATACTCATCTTGTGAATGAGCAGGTCTGGCTAGGCACTAGGTTCAATATTAAGAGCCACAAGTGACTTATGTTGCCCTCCTACAGTAATGTTGGTCAAAATCGGCTATCTAACCCACACCTGCTACAGCCGTCTGGGATTTATGCATACGCTGACCCTTACATTGCCTTACTACCATGTGGTCACAACATGTCTAATTCTAGACGTGGGTGGGTGGGGGACGAAGACAATCCTGCTTTACCAGGTGCCCCTGGCTCACACTCTACACTCATGGATCTGATACTGTTTGCAGTGTGCCTACAGATGCAGCTGATACTGCTACAGTCTGTCCCATTTCAGAGTCTTCCTTGGCTCTTCTGTTAGGTGTGGCAAGATCCTCTGGTTCTTACTATGGTTGTGCAGGACATTATGGTCCAAATTACTCTGTTATTTGTGAGTCTGCCTGCCGAAACTACAGGCATGCCTCTGTGCCTTCTCCTGCAAACTCTGTATATAATCTACTCATGGCCTTAATGGTCACTGAGTCTTTAGCCATGTGACTTGTGGTAATTCTGAGTTTTTCTGATAAACTAACCTCTGAGGAATTCAATCCCCTGCCTTAACTTCCAAAATATCAGACCATATTGGCACTTGTGGATGTGGTGTGCACTACTCTTGAACTAGCTGATCAGCTGGTTGTTTCTACCAGTACTATTTTCAGTTTTGGGTTGCAAAGATTGGAAGTACTCTGCATAACACAGAAAGTCTATGGGTCAGGAGTGCATACTACAGAGAGGGGCAGAATTATGTAACACAAATCAATGTGCAGTGTACAACTAAAAATGACCCCTACTCCCAGTAGATATTCCCAAACCCATATGTCCCAGAATACAGATCTCCTCTAACAGCCTCTACTCCCTCAATACAGATTTTCCAATCAGCATATACCCCCCCAGCCCACCCCCCAGTACAGACCCCATTCTCAGCCACCACATTCTCAGCTCACCCCCTTAATGCAGACCACCACCTCCCAGCCCCTTCTCATTTCAGGCCTCCTAGTACAGACAACCCTCTCCCTACTAGTACAGACCCCTTTTCCCTAGCAAAGACCCCCCCTTTCCCCCAGATACAGATATTTCCCCTCTCTTGGCAGTTTGGACTGAGGGGAACTCTTCCCCTTGACTGTGCTATAATACCTGAGGAGGCTCTCTGCATTCTGAACTGCTGTTGTCAGAAGGGCAGAAACAGCATTGCTATGCCATGAGCACTTCAGCACTGTGCAACACCAGAATTTTTTTATGGGCAGGTGCCACCCCGGGACTTGGGGCACCCAGCAAAAGATTTGGGGCATGTGCTTTGGGTGCCCATTGCTTGCAATGCAACTGCCACACAGTTCTACCAGGTGGATGTTGCAGCTTCATCTGATGTTAGTTTCGGATGTAAGGTTCTTCAAGGTCCTTCATGTGGCTTTTTGAACTGCAGGAAGTCACCGGTTATCTGTTGTTTTCTTGGGTCTGTTAGCGTTTGCTGTGTTGCTTGCCCCTCAGTTGGACTACTTTTGTACATCCTGAAAAGGGAAGACGACCTGTGTCCCTCAATGGAAGAGAAAGAAAACATTTTTTTTTGTACCAACTATAAAAAATGTTTTTTTGGAGTCCATTGACCCTTCTGTGCTTATGATAATGCTCTTTGTACTACTTCTCTACAAAACTGGGGCATGCTGGTAGTAGGAGGGGTTATCTGGGCTAGTCTGTGAGTTTTTTGTTTTCTAGTGTCCTATACTCCTGTAGGAGGCAGTATAAGCCAAAGGTGAAAGACTTTCTTGCATCCCTCAGTGGCCTTCAAGAAAATAATTTTACTGCAAGTACAAAATCCTATTTTTTAACTGACAAAGCTTAAACTCTCCTCATTTTGTTAAATGACATCCATGGCTGGTAAGAGCAGATTAACATTAATAGGACACAATTTATCAGTCTCCAAATGCCATTTCAAGTTGATGGCAAATGGTATGTAAATATGCTCTAGACAAGCAAGCATTCGTTTCTATTCTGAAATGTTTGTATCTGGACAGTTTCAGTAATTTTGCGGACTGAACTGAATATTAATTTCAGAAAAGTGTACAGAATTCAATATTATATTATTTACTGAGTAATTTCACGGTGTGAGAGGGCTTTTGCTAAAACAATTATGGAGCCCTTGAATGCCTGTATTCTCTCTTAAAGGTATCTTTGCATCCAAGACATGTGTCAACAAAGCAAGATTCTAATTACCAGCTATGTATACATTCCATTTCTCCACATTTTTTTTCCAAATGGTTTTGTTCCCTGGAAGAATGATGGTGTAGCCCGTAAATACTGGGCCTCTACTGCTAGAGAAGATGTCTAATCTAAATCAAAAGTATTGATAGACTTCAGTGTTAACATTGCCTTAGAGCTGCTAAATATGGGATTATTTGTGGGTTATTGGGAGGTTTAATGGACTTTTTAACCCAGTCTTAGTAACACAAGAAAGTTTCCAGTATTTTAGAAACAGATAGGGAGGAGTACTGTTTAAGTGTTATAACTTATGCTGGGTGCAGAAGAAACTGCCCTGTGTTAAGCTGGCCATACACTCAGCGAAGTTTGGCCAATTCCTGATAAACTGGCCAAAATTTACTTCATAGGTGGGCCTGTCAGCACCTCACGCCCAACGGAGCCCAGTCGAGCAGACCATTATTGGCTGAACAATAGCTACAGTCAATCAGATGCAGCCACTGTTTGGGTGTTTTGACAGCCACTGGTGCTGCCTGTCAGTATACACTTGCCAGCACTGTATAGCATTGATGTAGGAATCCGTGTATTCCCTGCTTTTGTTGCAAATTGCTCAAGTCATAACTTACCCAGTACTATGGACTCCCTATAGGTGACAACACTGGTGCATAACAAGTGAATCCATATGCAAAGGTACTATATATTTTATTTTTTCCTGGAAGCTGAACAGAGGGGTGGGATAGCCAAGGAAAAGTGAGTATGGGCTGCTTATAAAGTAGAGAAGTATAAATCGAACCTCTTGCTTTTCCCTGCTTGATGTATATTAAGGTATTTCACTAGTATCAGTAACACTAGAATTGTGAACCAATAAGCGACACCGGCTTTGCCAAGGTATGCTAACAACAGTACCCAGTGACATATGCAAACCAGCAATTTGCAGATTTGATTTCAGTTTTCATAGAAATCTATTCAAAAGAGAGATCAGGCTTGAATCTCTGCTGGTATGGTCTCCCACTGGCATGCAAATATTCAGACAATGCTGCGCTCTTTCTCTAACTCCCATGATGCCAAGAGGAAGAACTTTCTTGTGCGGTTTAATAAAAATCCTCTCTCTACTCCTCCTACTGCACAGTGCGTATTGGGATCTGTAGTGTAAGGAGACTATTCATCCCATGATATGGCTGTTGTCTTAAGTTATAAAACTGCCAGGATTGTCAGCTCTCTGCTTAGAAGTCTATGGGCTTCCTTGGCTTTAGCCCTCCCCCTACTGGCCAGATGAGGTGCGGCAGAAAATCAGTATATCAGAAAAGGGAGAGAAGAAAAAAAGGCAAGAATAAAAGGCAAAGTATCCTTCTCCATAATGCTGTAGTCCAGCATCTGGCTACACAAAGTTATGTTAATTAACTACTTTCACGTAAGTACCTGCATGAAGGTTTAAGAAATGAGTTCCCAGAACATCTACTGATTTGACGCTATGAGCATTGAGATGTGTCCACTGTTTGATCAGATCCCCACCTCTGTTGTGGGTAATGGTGTTCACATTTGTGTTAAAGGCATGTGTTTTCAGTTATTGTAGATTAAAATCTGTTGTGGAAAACTATCTTTTATATCAAATAGTAAATCCTAAAATGTATACAGCTAGTTTCTGTATATAGCTTATTGATTAGTGAGTTTAGTTTTGTGTTCTCGTGAATATTTTTTTGTAATTCCTTTATTGAACCATAAGTTGCATTATACATATCACCCAAGGGTATTTCAAGAAGACAATTGCATAGTTATTCTGGTGTCAGTAGCTCAACAAAACAGAGCATGTACATGAATGAGGTCTAAATTGGGCGGGTGGGAATATACTGGGGGTTAAAAGAGATCCCTCGGTGGCTAGTATATCCCAATAAGAATGTGAAATGTAACAACTTAAGCAGATACACAATAGCAGCAAGAAAACTGCATGGAAATGATTCTATATTGACTGAAAGGATATATAAAAGAGAGAAAGAGAAGGGAATAACAAGGAAAAGAACAAAAATTTGCAGAAAAGGAGCATACACAGCTTAGATGGACGGGGTATAGGCCCTGAGCAGAAGGGGAAAGGACATTAAAGAACAAAAAAGCAAATTTTCTCACCCAGGGCCTCATAACAAGTCCCAGATAAAATCAGCCAGGTTCCGAAACTACCTGTAAATAGGCATCCCTGAAGACAAAATGTTGCCAGGGCCTCCAAGTGTCACGAAAGGACTCCTCCATGTTGAGTGTAGCCGTAAGATCTTCCATGTCCCTGAGTTTATTCATTTTGGTGAACCAGAGAGACCTCGAAGGCGGGTGCACAGACCTCCAGCACAAGGGAATGCACGGCTTGGCCGCATTTAATAGTTGAATAGTAAGAGAGGTCTTGTATTTTTTAATGGGTCATCAAGAGAGGTGCAGCAGACATTCTGCAGGGTCATCTGCCACATCAACATTAGTCAAGTGATTGATAGTACTAGCCATGTCCTGCCAGAAGAATATGAGCTTCGGACACTCCCAGAAAATATGTAACATTGTGCCACAATCCCCATTGCACCGCCAGCACGAGTCAAGTACTTGTGGAAAGATGCGGTGTAAAGTTGCTGGAACCCTGTACCACCTTGTCAGGATCTTATTATTGGTCTTTTGGACCTTAGTGGCCATAGAGGATTTTTGGGCAAAGTGGAGGATTTTCTCCTTTTGTGAATCTGTAAACTGTATAGCAAGGTCGGATTCCCATCGGGAAATGGAGGGGGTAAAATTTGTCCCCGGTCTTTATTAGGACAGCAAAGATGATAGGCTGTGGCAAATCAGTTCTCTCGTATGGCAAATACTCTCCAACTCTGTGAGCTGACAAGAGATGCCTGGGGAACGGGAACATTGGCGGAGAAAGTGCTGAAGCTGAAGACCACTCCAGAAATCCAAAAGGATGTCTGCAGCGGAAGCAAGTGCTGTGGATGAAAGTTTGCCATCTGAGTCCAAGAAGACCCAAAGAAGAAAATGACCATCCGGCTCCAGGTGGAGAAACTGAGGGTTCTGGAGGCCTGGCTCAAATTCGTGAATATTTTAAAATATTCTCTACAGCTAAGCAAGCTACTTTTCACATGGTTGGATGACTACTGTATAAAGCCAGTTAAATGTCATCCATTTAGGGGTTAGATCTCTTTGAAGTGCCCAGGTAACTATTCCTAGCTTGTTGCTGCCATCATTTTTTCCTTTGGCTAGCTATGACTTTGATTACTTGGTTCAGTAACTAAAAGCAGAAAGGGAAATGCATTATAGCTTGCCTGTGTATTCTTTATGCAACTCATGGTGCCATGTGCTGTTTTGTATGGAATCAGTCAGCAGACATTTTAAGCAAACAATAACATTGGCATGCATCTCTGTCTGCCTGGCATCCAGTTATACTCACATTTGTGCTAAACCAAGCATAGCTTTAGCATCTTTTCTGTACATGGAAATCCCATTCTGAGCCATTGTGTATTCTGCATGTGTCTAGCTTGAATTTCATATACAAATATTCTATGTCAAAATCTGATTTTGACTCAGGAAGAAAGAATTTTTGATGAGAGTCTGTCACTGGCTTAGAGAGCAAAGCATTTTGGGAAATACGGTCCAGCAGTAGCTTTAATGTCAAAGGTGTCATGTCATTGGTTATACAATATCTGCAAAGTTTTTCACACCATGGCGATGCTTCTGTATATTAATTGTACATCTACATCTGCAGATACAGTATATAGAGTAGGATAGTTTGTATCTAACATTGAATAAATATTTTAGATTATACTATCAGTAGTTAGAATCGTAAAGGCCTTGACATTGAAGCAGAAGTTGGCTTATCCTTTCTTTATGTGAAACTGCATAAATTGAGACATGAAACAATATATATATATATATATATATATATATACTGTATATACAGTGAGGAAAATAAGTATTTGAACACCCTGCTATTTTGCAAGCTCTCCCGCTTAGAAATCATGGAGGGGTCTGAAATTGTCATCGTAGGTGCATATCCACTGTGAGAGACATAATCTAAAAAAAAAAATCCAGAAATCACAATATATGATTTTTAAACTATTTATTTGTATGATACAGCTGCAAATAAGTATTTGAACACCTGTCTATCAGCTAGAATTCTGACCCTCAAAGACCTGTTAGTCTGCCTTTAAAATGTCCACCTCCACTACATTTATTATCCTAAATTAGATGCACCTGTTTGAGGTCGTTAGCTGCATAAAGACACCTGTCCACACCATACAATCAGTAAGAATCCAACTACTAACATGGCCAAGACCAAAGAGCTGTCCAAAGACACTAGAGACAAAATTGTACACCTCCACAAGGCTGGAAAGGGTTACGGGGAAATTGCCAAGCAGCTTGGTGAAAAAGGTCCACTGTTGGAGCAATCATTAGAAAATGGAAGAAGCTAAACATGACTGTCAATCTCCCTCGGACTGGGGCTCCATGCAAGATCTCACCTCGTGGGGTCTCAATGATCCTAAGGAAGGTGACAAATCAGCCCAGAACTACACGGGAGGAGCTGGTCAATGACCTGAAAAGAGCTGGGACCACCGTTTCCAAGGTTACTGTTGGTAATACACTAAGACGTCATGGTTTAAAATCATGCATGGCACGGAAGGTTCCCCTGCTTAAACCAGCGCATGTCCAGGCAGGTCTTAAGTTTGCCAATGACCATTTAGATGATCCAGAGGAGTCATGGAAGAAAGTCATGTGGTCAGATGAGACCAAAATAGAACTTTTGGGTCCTAATTACACTAAACGTGTTTGGAGGAAGAAGAATGATGAGTACCATCCCAAGAACACCAATCCCTACTGTGAAGCATGGGGGTGGTAGCATCATGCTTTGGGGGTGTTTTTCTGCTCTTGGGACAGGGCGACTGCACTGTATTAAGGAGAGGATGACCGGGGCCATGTATTGCGAGATTTTGGGGAACAACCTCCTTCCCTCAGTTAGCGCATTGAAGATGGGTCAAGACTGGGTCTTCCAACATGACAATGACCCGAAGCACACAGCCAGGATAACCAAGGAGTGGCTCTGTAAGAAGCATATCAAGGTTCTGGCGTCGCCTAGCCAGTCTCCAGACCTAAACCCAATAGAGAATCTTTGGAGGGAGCTCAAACTCCGTGTTTCTCAGCGACAGGCCAGAAACCTGACTGATCTAGAGAAGATCTGTGTGGGGGAGTGGGCCAAAATCCCTCCTGCAGTGTGTGCAAACCTGGTGAAAAACTACAGGAAACATTTGACCTCTGTAATTGCAAACAAAGGCTACTGTATCAAATATTAACATTGACTTTCTCAGGTGTTCAAATACTTATTTGCAGCTGTATCATACCAATAAATAGTTTAAGAATCATACATTGTGATTTCTGGATTTTTTTCTTTTAGATTATGTCTCTCACAGTGGACATGCACCTACGATGACAATTTCAGACCCCTCCATGATTTCTAAGTGGGAGAACTTGCAAAATAGCAGGGTGTTCAAATACTTATTTTCCTCACTGTATATGCTTTGTGAGTAAACAGACTGCTAAGTTCGAGCGTCAAAGACATTTAACTTGCTTGACAATATTTAAGGTGTACATTTAATGTAAGTTAACAATAAACTCACTCCTTGGTAAAGGTATGTGGAGACATCCCTTGTTTTGGGCAAAGCCAGTCTGCAGAACAACAATTAAAGGAAACCTGCAGTGGCAGAAGTACAAATGCTGTATTTCAGACTCCTCAACAAAATGCTAGTTACCTGGCCTTCTTTAACTTCGGTGTTTTTGAAACACTCATATGTAACCAGCATGTACAGTAAGGGAAAAAAACAATGATCAGTCTATAATTTTAACTCTTTCGCTGCCAGGCCCTGCACTCCAATTTTACACTCAGGTGGCCAGGCCATTTTTGCAATTTTCCATTTTATTTTTATTTTTCCCTTACAGCTTTCAGAGTTTGTTAAAGACCCCTCCAAACCATATATTTTCTGAAAGCACATGACCAGTAGAATACAAATAAGGTGCTACTGATTTTTAGGGCACAATGATATTTGCGCAAATGTTTATCAAAACAATATTTTTGTTAAAAATATACTAAAATCATTATTAGCAGATAAAAACACAGTACATTTTGCAAAATTCCTACTGAATATAAAAGCTTAACCTGTATTGAGTTCATAAAGAACAAATATTTGTAATTTTTAAATTATGCCGTTTTGAAAAATGGTGAAAACTGAACATACGCAAAAATGTAAATAAACACATTTCTCTAAATATCTGAAGGTTTTCATTGTTCCCTTACAGCTTTCAGAGTTTAATGACCCCCAAACCATATATTTTCTGAAAACATAGGACCAGTAAAATAAAAATATGGTGCAACTGATTTTTAAGGCCCCATGATAATTACGCAAATGTTTATCAAATAATATATTCACAAAAAAATCTCTAAAATCATTTTTAGCAGATATAAACAAAATGTATGCTAAATTCTTACTAAATATAAAAGCTTAACCTGTATTGAGTTAATAAATAACAAATATTTATACATTTTAAATTGCGCCTATTTGAGAAATAGTGAAAATCGGACGTACGCATAAAAATTGGAGGTTTTGCTTTTTCACTTTCAGCTTTCAGAATTTGTAAAAGATCTCCAAAACCATACATTTTCTGAAAGTACATGGCCAGTAGAATAAAAAGAAGGTGCTACTGATTCTTTTGGCCCGCAATAATTGCGCAAATATTCATCATTGCTATTTTCACAAAAAATACACTAAATTCACTAACAGTGCACATAAACACAACGTAACTTACAAAATTCCTGCTAAATTACTACTAAAGCATCATTCACATGTGGCATACAAAAGTGTACACTCATGGAGGGCCACGTTTACCCCCACACGGATGCACAGGTATTCCGTGCATCCCTATACAGGCAGTCCCATTTATGTCAATTGGGATGCACACGCATAGCTGCTGTTCCCAATCTGACATCCGTGCGGGTACATGACCCCAAACACAGACAGTGTGAGCTCAGGGACATGCATGCAGACCTACATGGATGGAAAATTGGGATCAACGGCATTGTTCGTGCAGTTGCTACAGAACATCCCACATGAAATCAATGGGACTGCCTGCACAGAGATGCACAGAACACCTGTGCATCCTTGTAAAGGCATGCTGTGTATTTCCTGTGTGAACAAGGCCTTAGGCCCCTTTCACACAAGCAGACCGATCGGGTCTGCCTGTCCATTTCTCAGGCAGGCCCAATTGGACCACCCATTGTTCTTTATGGAGAGGCTGACCTAAATGGACATGTGTCCGTTTACACCGCCTGCATCTGATCCAGTCCAGTCTGCTAAAAACGGATGGGTATTCCATTCCCCATCCATCTAGCAGATGGGATCGGATGGTATCCGATGTAAATGGACATGCGGTCCATTGCCATTTGACCGCCCCATAGAGAACAGCGGGCTGTTTCCGTGTCTGCTCTCCATCAGTGGAGCGGACACGGACCTGTCATCTGCCTGCTCAGCAGGGATCAGCAAACAGATCCCCCGCTGAGCAGGCGGATCTGCTTGACAGAGTCCGCTCCATGTGAAAGGGGTCTTACCAGGAGGGGTCGGTCCATTAGGGGCGCAGGGACGCCACACCCCTGCAGGGCGCTGGACTCATGTTTGTATGAGTTTTTATTTTTTCAAGCCACATAATTAGAGCCTGAGGCTCTAATTGGCTTGAAAAAGGTTGGGCTCGGGGTGCAGAGCATTGCACCCCGAACCCATCCTCTTGTGACAATAGTGAATTAATATTCACTATTGTCTTCCGGCTTCTCCTGAGGAAGCCTTGGAGGAGTGAGTTCGGGGGGAGACTGTCACCGTGGAGGGGTGAGTGGGGGGGGGTGGCATCACTGTGGAGAGGCTGAGTGTGGGCAGGCCTGGGGGGTTGCCATCTCCCAAAAAAGTCACTGGGTCTTACTATGTTTTTTTTTTCCCTTTTTCATTTTTTTTAATAGTTATTTTTTTTATTCTTAATTTTTTAGGGGGACTTTGATGAGATATCAGAGCCCCATATCTCTTTTATTAAGACAGAGAAAGGGACTGAAGTGCTTTTCTCTTTAGCGCTTTACTTGAATGAATAATAATTCATTCATAATATGACTGATACATAGTAACACTCGTGGTTTGCTATGTTCAGCTGTCAGTGGGACATCTAGGAGTGATCTATAGTGATTGCTGCCGGTGTCCACTCTACTACGGGGAGTAGGGGCTGGGTAAACACATGTTTACCCAGCCCCCGCAAGCCCCAACTAAACCCCCACACACACCACCCGCCCCTTCCCCCACTGCGTCCCCCAGCCTGACAGCTTGCCGGAGCTCAGTGTGGCCAGCAGCTGGAGGGAAAGAGGGATGCTGCTCTGACCGGCGATAGGTCAGGGGTGCAGGGGCAGTATGGGGGGTGATCTGACTAGCGAGGGGGCACATCTGGATCCCCCAAGCCCCATGCAGCACCTGAAGGTAGCGGGAGTGGAAGAGGAGGGATGCCAGCTAATGAGGGTAGCTGCGGGGATCGAGCGGAGGGGGGGTAATCAATTCTGGGGGGAAGAAGGGGGGTGAAGGGGATAGTAAAAGAGAGTGGGGCGAGTAGATTTAGGTGAAAATTAGCAGCAGGGGGTGGAGAGGCAGGGGACAGGGAAGCGGCGGCATGGGTGGGGGGAGGCAGTCTCATTTGAGGTTAATAATTCTGATCAGCGGGTTGTAATTCACTGATCAGTGTTATACAATTGTTCAGCAGAGTCTGCTGAACAATTATGATATATGTTTATGGTCACTGAAGTATAAGCTTATAGGAGAGGGAGAAATGAGGTCCGTATGGCGTATGGACTTGGCCACCTGCGGGCACTTCTGTAAATCCATACGGACCTGGCAGTGAAAGGGTTAATGGTAGGCTTATTTTAACAGTGAGAGACAGAATAACAACAAAAATATCCAGAAAAATGTATTTCAAAAAAGTTATAAATTGATTTGCATTTTAATGAGTGAAATAAGTATTTGATCCCCTATCAATCAGCAAGATTTCTGGCTCCCCAGTGTCTTCTATACAGGTAACGAGCTGAGATTAGGAGCGCTCTCTTAAACGGAATGCTCCTAATCTCAGCGTGTTGCCTATATGAAAGACACCTGTCCACAGAAGCAATCAAAAAATCAGATTCCAATCTCTCTGCCATGGCCAAGACCAAAAAGCTGTCCAGAATGTCAGGGGCAAGATTGTAGATTTACACAAGGCTGAAATGGGCTATAAGACCATCACCAAGCAGCTTGGTGAGAGGGTGACAACTGTTGGTGCGATTATTCGCAAATGGAAGAAACGCAAAATACCTGCCAATCTCCCTTGATCTGGGGCTCTATGGAGGATCTCACCTCATGGAGTTTCATATGGAGATGTATGGAAACCTGTTGGCCAACTACAAGAAACGTCTGACCGCTGTGATTGCCAACAAGGGTTTTGCCACCTAAGTCACATTTGCATTTTATTTCATTTATTAAAATGCAAATCAATTTATAACTTTTTTGAAATGCATTTTTCTGGAATTTTTTGTTGTTATTCTGTCTCTCACTGTTAAAATAAACCTACCATTAAAATAATAGACTGATCATTTCTTTGTTAGTGGGCATACGTACAAAATCAGCAGGGGATCCAATACCTTTTTCCCTCACTGTAGATCAGAAGTATCAGAGGGAAGTTGGAGGCTAAGTTCACTTTTTTTCTAAATTCTAGCTCCCCTATGTACCAACATGCCATTAAAGTACCTCTGTTGCAAAAAAGAAAAAGCTTTCTCTCTCTTTTAGGCGAGGTCTTACATCAGCCTCCACTGTCTCCTATAGAAAGCTCCTCCATTACTTCCTGCTATGTTACTATTAGGACATGAAAACCTTTGGAAGGAAGTGGTTCACCACCTGACCTCGTTGTCATCCACCCTGCACCTGTCCTGCCCCTCCAGGAGATTGCTCCCACCCACGTCTGTACTCACATACAATCAATAAACACCGTTCTCACTGAATACACAGCCAGGGTCTTCCTCCTTTTGTACCTTACATTTTTCTTTCATTGATCACTCATTTGGCAGAGTGTGCAGGAGCTGAGCGAGCACATCACAGCCTATGTGGAGCAGAGCTGTAGTATTGAAAACAGGAGAATTGTGTCCCTGTAAGTCTGTAAAGCTCACCATACAATATGGAATCTGATTGTACAATCTCCTTTAGATCTACATCAACTATGTAGTGCAGGGGCTTGCCTTATTGGACACAGAGGGACTGGATAGATAGGTGTGTCCTCCTATTATATAGTTTTGGTGAATCTAAAGAAGATTGTCCAGAAATTGTACAATGATATTGTATATTGTATGTCAACCTTTATATACCTAAAATGATCTAATCACGCTTTTGATGCCAATAATTGTTAGCGGCAACCCAAATGCAGACACACATTTTGCCACGTGAAAAAATTAGCATCAAACACAGCAAAACACACAGTAAAAACAGTTCAAACAACGGCATGCCAAAATGTCCCATGAGCCACTTTGCCATGTGTAGTGCAGCCCATTGAAATCAATGGACTGCCCTTTGCTTGTCATGGTAAAAATGAACCAAAAAACATGTGCTTCCACTATGCTAGGTGTGAATGGGGCCTGAAAGTGAAATTGGTGTGTTCACACAAGAACAGTAGGTCTTCATTCACTTTGCTTCAAACCCGCATTGCGCTTACCTTGCCATTAAATGTTGATGACACCCTGAGTGCTGGTAGCAGGCACATTTGCCATACCACAATTACATGGTAAAAACGTGCCATGCTTACACAGAATACAGAATACTTTATTAATCCCAAAAGGAAATTGGGAAATTGGGAAATTGTTATGACACAGACACATTTAACAAAGACAACACAAGATCACAACAATTAGCTGAACAAAAACACAACAAAACTACTAATAATATCCATTAGCACCAAATAAAACAAACTAAAACTACACTACAAATAAACATCCATACATCCTTCACTCTAAACAAAAGTTCTGGGGCTAGAGTTCCCGCTATGCAGAAATGTGAACAGGGCCTGACAGCTGAGTCACCCCCCTTACCCTTTTACCAGGGAGACTGCAAGAATGGGAGGCTTCGGACCCACTCCCATTCAGACACTACAGACCTCCCAGCCATTCCTGTGCTGCCATTTAAGCCAACCCCCCCCCCTCGTTCATATGAAGCCCCAGCGACTTACAGTTTTTTGTAAGATAAGGGACCTCTGAAAGGAAGTGCCATCCTTTCTTTACAGTCATTGATCAACTCACAATAGAATAATACACCGTCCCCTGAACAAGTGTATGCAAAGGAGAGAGGGTGCAATGGGGGAGTAGAAGGGGGGCGTGGCAGATCAGGGGTGAGGAATGCAGCTTTCATGTTTACTCTTCCGTTCACTGACAGACGCAGCTCTTCTTATGACACGTGGGGTTATGCTCATATCACTAGGAGTAGACTAGGCAAAAATAAAACAAAAGCATAGGTTGACCCCTCCCAGGGGGCCGTCCTCACCTTGGCATATAATCCCCCTGCTCTGCATAGCACATCAGTTTTTTATTGCCTAGTGCAAGGAGTAGACCTGGTTCCCTATGGGATCTGCGGTCTCCTGAAGGTATTTCTGATGAAGACTGCTATCAAGAAGCCGGCTGGCGGCATAGAGGATATCTAGAATCCAAAAACTTTCCCCAGTCCGGCCAACGTCTATGCGAGCTACCCTTAGCGGGGGCACGCCGCATAGAGCCCGTTCCGTGCTGGTGGCCAGTGGCTAGTCCCACTAGAGCCCAGTGACTGGTTCTGTTCCTGTCCAGGGGCCTGGCCAGCAGCATGCCTCTCCATGGGGAGGTAAGTCTGCTCCAGCTGGCTACCCGCTGTGCCCGTCGGATCAGGGAGTAGACCCCTCTTCCGTCTTAGGGCGTGGAGAGTGGGCACCTGGGCAGCTTCTAAGGTAGCCGGCCGGTGGGGGCCTATTAGTGGGGACGCATCTGGGGTGGTCATCTCCTGTTCCCCCCCTCCCCCACTCCCCCTCCCCCCGCAGTACCACACCCCGCACTGACCGTTCGGAGACTGCATTTGGCGGTTCGCCGCCATTTGGTGTGGATCACCGTTCGTTCATCCGCCGACCGCGCCATTTTGCCGTAAGCTCGGCTTGTGTTGATGGCAGCAGCCATTGTTTGGTAGCCCATGCAGTTTTCAGCCTGTCCTCTGGCGGCCCCCAGTGGTCGTTCTCGGTATTACAGGAAGTGATAAAAACAGCAGAAGCACTTCAGTTTTTGCTTGGACAAACGTGGCTGACAGACGGCGGTGCAGGCTCTTGAAGTGCAGTGGATTTTTGGCATTGCTCATTCCGGTCACAGTGCTGAGGCATTTAAAACAGCAAGTACAGCTGGCTCTCCCTGGGTGCTGGTAGCAGTGGGTGCAATCCTCCCGGGTCTCCCTGGCTGATTGGTGGGGTAGAGGTGGTGGTCACACAGTGGGGGGATGCCGGAAGTCTGGGATGTCAGAGGCCGGCAATGCTATGGCAGGGGTACCTGTGGAGCAACAATCCACCCCGGGAACCTTGGTGTCCTTGGAACAGCTGAGGGCGGTATTTGGGGAGTTCTTTCCCCGGGCGGGGGACCCGATTCCGGGGGGCCCCAAAAAACTAAGCAGGGGAGTTGCTTGAGTCCACATATTTTTGTGGATCGCTTAAGCCCTCTAGGTCCCTTAGGGCCTACCCTTATGATCAGGTGTTTGAACAGGCGGTGTTCAAGGAATGGCTATGGCCGCAAAATTCCTTTGCTTTACCCAAAAGCTTTGCTGTTTGCTACCCCTTTGAGGATAGCTTTACTAAGAGATGGGCTTCCCCAGCAGTGGACCCACCGGTGGCCCGTCTTAATAAGGCAACGACCATTCCCTTGGAGGGGTCTCCGTCTTTTAAAGAGACGGCCGATCGCCGCACTTCAGCAGTGTCTAAGGCACTGTTCTTGTTGGCTGGGTCAGCAATGCGGCCAGCTCTGGCGGCTGCTATGGCAGCGCAATCTCTTCACGAGCACACTGCCACACTACACACTGGTTTAACTTGTGAGTGTGCACAGGCTGAGGTGCAACGTGCACAACACTTGTAAGTAGGTCTCCGCTACATATGCGATGCGGCCTTGGACCTGCTTCCCATACTGTCAAAAATGTCTGTTTTTGCAATTGTTATCAGGCAGGTGCTGTGGCTCCGCTCTTGGTTGGGCGACCAGGCTTCGAAGAAAGCTCTTACAGATCTTCCCTTTCAGGGAGGGCGTCTGTTTGGCCCACAGTTGGATGAAATCATTAAGGTTTTCTCGGGAGGGAAGAGTACTTTCCTTCCGGAGCCAAAACGGCGGGATTTTTCTTGTTTCTTCAGGTCAGAAGAAGTTTTTTTTCATGCACCTGGCTCACGGGTAAGGGCTTCAAGTCCGGTAAAGCTTCTGCTGGGTCCAGTAAAAGGCTTTGGCAACATAAGTCTGAAAAAACGAAGGATAAGTCAACCTCTGCATGATGGGTTGCCCCCGCCCGACTCACGGGTGGGGGGGACGGTTGCTGGGGTTCGCAGACAGATGGGCTGCCCGCATCACCGATCGGTGGGTGCTGGAGGTGGTGTCCTCCGGGTACAGAATAGAGTTCATCTCTCTACCCCCAGAAAGGTTCTTCCCTTTAAACTTAAAACTCCCTCAGGGGCGTTGGGAGGCGCTTCTGGGCGCCGTTCGGTCACTTGCCGAACAGGGGGTGATCAAACCTCTTTGTGGTGCCCAAGAAGGGCAGTGTCAGGCCAGTTCTGGACCTGAAGGCACTAAACTGCTTTGTAAAGACAAAGAGATTCAGGATGGACTCCATGTGCTTGGTCGTGGCCGCCCTGCACCAAGGGGAACTCATGGCGTCCCTAGATATCAGGGACGCAGATCTTCACGTTCCAGTTTGTCACAGTCACCAGCGTTTTCTACGCTTCGCAGTGGGAGATCTGCATTGCCAGTTTGTGGCACTTCCCTTCGGGCTGGCTTTGTCTCCCCGAGTGTTCACCAAGGTGGTGGCCCCGATGCTGGCACTGTTGAGACAGAGAGGTATCGCGGTGGTGGCGTACCTCAACGATTTACTCCTGAGAGCAGAGTCAGCTGCGGCTCTGGAGGAGAACGTGATAATCACGGTGTCCACGTTAAAAGAATTTGGTTGGCTGATCAACCTGCAGAAGTCATCATTGACTCCATGCTACTGGCTGGAATACCTGGGTCTGATTCTGGACACTGTGCAGGCAAGGGTGTTTTTACCACCAAGCAAGCTCCTGACATTACAGGCAGCAGTACGAACCCTGTTATCACGCCAGTGGTTCTCCTTACGGTTCTGTATGCGAGTGTTGGGGCTCATGGTGTCGGCTTTTGAAGCGATCCCTCATGCCCAGAGTCACACTCGGCACCTGCAGAAGGCGATTTTGTCGCAGTGGGACAAATCGCCCCTATCCCTAGACAGACTGATCAGGTTGGATCATCAGTCCCGAGGATCCTTGATTTGGTGGATTCGGGCTCAAGCCCTAAAATTGGGAAAATGTTTTCTCCCCCTCAATTGGTCGATAGTAACGACGGATACCAGCCTGTCGGGCTGGGTAGGGGTCCTGGGTCAGTTCTCTGCCCAGGGTCATTGGTCAGTTCAGGAAGCTTGCCTTCCGATAAATGTACTGGAACTGAGAGCGATCAGGCTTTGTCTGTCCCGTTGGTCGGCGAGGCTGCGAGGCCTCCCTGTCCGGGTTCAGTCGGACAATGCCACGGCTGTGGCATATGTGAACCATCAGGGCAGAACGAGAAGCTCGGCAGCTGCCACGGAGGCGGCTCTGATCCTTCGGTGGGCAGAACTTCACGTGCCAGCTCTGGCAGGCGGACTTTCTCAGCCGCCGGACTCTGGATCCCTACATCCAGAAGTGTTCCGCCAGATTTGCCTCAAGTTGGGCACACCAGAGGTGGACCTCATGGCCTCCAGGTTCAATCACAAGGTACAGACCTTTGTGTGCAGAACAAGAGATCCGTTGGCGGTCACCTCGGATGCACTGGTAGCACCCTGGGGTCGGTATCCACTACTGTACGTCTTTCCTCCCCTAAAGCTTCTACCGCGGGTTCTGCGCAGGATAGAAGCAGAGGGAATCCCGACAATCCTGGTAGCTCCGGATAGGCCTCGGCGTCCTTGGTATGCCGACGTGGTGCGGATGGTGACAGATGTTCTGTGGCGTCTTCCGCTTCGCGGAGACCTACTGTCTCTGGGGCCCATCTTGCACCCTGCTTTACCCTCGCTGGCTTTGACGCCTTGGCTATTGAGTCCCAGGTGTTGAGGGATAGGGGTGTCTCGGACTCCGTGATCCCTACTATGATTGAAGCACGTAAGGGTTCTTCACATAAGATTTATCATAGGACCTGGAAGGCCTATATTGCCTGGTGCGAGACAGGGGGTTGGAACCCCCACTCTTGTACAGTGTCCAGAGTACTGACTTTTTTACAGCAGGGACTGGACAAGAACACCAGGCCTCGGTGTCTCAGGTGTGCAAAGCGGCCACTTGGGCCTCAGTGCACACGTTTACTAAGTTTTATAAGATTGATGTCTCAGCATCTTCGGATGCTGCCTTTGGCCGCAAAGTATTACAAGCGGCAGTTTAGTTGCGGATGGCGCCGCCTGAGAGGGCTTTTTTGTTGGGTACTGTTGTTATAGTTTGCCCACCCCTCTTGATTGGCACAGCTTTGGGACATCCCCATGTGTCATAAGAAGAGCTGCGTCTGTCAGTGAATGTAAGAGTAAAAGGGATTTTATTATAACTTACCGTAAAATCCTTCTCTCTGAGTTCACTGACAGACGCAGCACCCACCCCTCTGTGGAGTTTGTATGGCTTGTTACGAACTGATGTGCTATGCAGAGCAGGGGGATTATATGCTAAGGTGAGGATGGCCCCCTGGGAGGGGCCAACCTATGCTTTTGTTTTATTTTTGCCTAGTCTACTCCTAGTGATATGAGCATAACCTCGTGTGTCATAAGAAGAGCTACGTTTGTCAGTGAACTCGGAGAAAAGGATTTTACGGTAAGTTATAATAAAATCCTTTTTTTTGAGTGTTAGCCGCTAAGGTCACTGACACTGAAGGAGCATAGAGGTTTTACTTCAGTTCTGTAGCAATGTGCACAGTGTCCTAGATCCTGCAAGACAGCCAGTATTACACAGACTCTGAAGGACAGTGCAGAGATGTAACTAGAACCTTCAGGGTCCTGGTAAAAGAAACCATGAAGGCCCCCTTGGGGTTTTTTTTAACCTGTCCTGGGCCCCTTCTCTCCAAGCCCGGGGCCCTTCCCACTGGCCCTGGGGTCCTTTACTTCCAGCGTGGGGGCCCTTTATAAGCCTAGGTTCACAATGCTGCGACAGTGCCCAGAACAGCTAGCAGTGCACAGACTCTGGGGACAGTGCAGAGGCATAACTAGAACCTTCAGGACCCCAATGCAAGAAACCATGAAGGGCCCCCCTTACTGCCTAGGCTCTTTCCAGTGGTTTCCGGGCCCTTTCTTCTGTTCCTGGGGTCCTTTCCTCTAGTCCCAGGGCCCTTTTCTCTGATCCTGGGGCCCTTTTCTCTGATCCTGGGGCCCTTCTCTTCAAGTCTGCGCCCCTTCCCACTGATCCTGGGTCCCTCTACTCCCTTAGCTGGCCCCTTTATAAGCCCAGGTTCACACTACTGCGATAAAGGCAGGGGCCATTATGCAGCAGAACCCTTTCTCGTGTTCTGCAGTGGGTCCCCTTCCTGCCATCTTGGGGCCTCTCATGGTGGTGGAACCAGGGCCTGGTCGCAAGTGCAACCTTTGTAATGGGACAGTGTTAAAAATTTATAGAGACACCACGTACAATACACACACTATAAGCTGCTTCTGAAATCTTGGAAGTGGAAGGTTTATTCAACCTAAATACATCAAACTCTTTTATTTCAAATGTCACTTTGTGCAAAAATATCATGTCTCTTGAGTCCCATTGTATCTAGAACAGACTTTTTTCAACCATGGTGCCATAGCACATTGGGATGCCTCCTGAGTTCTTCAGGTGTGTCTTGGCAATATTCCTAAAAATTGCCCCAAATTGCCCAGAAATTGTCCACAAGTCAGCAAGTGGATTATGCTTGGCCTTGTGTTACAGATAGCCACTGGTTTTGTGCAGCATTACAATCAGCTGTTGGTGATGACATCATTGGTTGGTTCCTTGTTTGCCCCCCACTTCCCTTCTTGGTCAGCACTGGGATCATGTTAGCTGAGTAAAGGAGAGAAACTGAGGGAGAAGAGAAACACTAGAATACTAGTCAGCGCCAGTGTGCAAAGGTGTATTTGCTTTGTAAGAATAAATCACCTCTAATGTTGGGTGTGTGGATATTGCTGTGTTATGTAAAACTATTAATTTAGTTTTGTACATTTTAGAATGGGGTGCCTCAAGGATGCAAAATTTTAAAGGGTCCTGTGACTGAAAAGGTTGAGAAACAGTGATCTAGAATATGTTGCACAATAAACAAAAAGTCAGATGTTGAATCACCTACGGATTTCTCACAGGTCAAAATTCGTTTTGTTAATCTGTGATAATCTTTGTGACTGGTAGTAGACTAACTGTGCTTGGGAAGCAGTCATAGGCTAAAAATCATGCAATAAATAAAAGAGAATACACCAGAATCATAACAATTTAACTAAAAAACATTGATGCAGATTGCTTTATAGTATAACTAATGGCATAACATTTTTGTTAGTTATGGATAGAGTGGAGAGGTATTAGAACACATGCCAGTTTTTATTGCATTCTGTGCCACCTTTAAGGAGATTCACCCCCTCTATTGGTCCTGTTTGCCATTATCATTGAAAGTAAAAGTAAGAGAAATTACTCAAATTTTGGGTTGTCCCCAGTAAAGTAATAGAGGGGAAATCTTCCAATGGGGACATTAGTTCTGGTGATCTGGGGGTCCCCAAGGAATTCTCTTGATTTACAGGCATTTCCTCTCACTTCCTGTTTGGCTATGGGACAGGAAGTGAAGGGAAATCACAGCAATAAGACACAGAGGGCAAAAAAAAAAATCTGACAGGTTATAACCCTTCCTTGCTCTATCCAAAATGAAAAAAAAAAAAAGTTTTGTCTATAGCTCTACTTTAATATCACCCCAGACAAAGCTGAAATAAAAATGCGGGTCATGGTCTTCTGATTTAGAGAAAAGAAAAACAGTCAGTGGCCCCATCTGATTTTTTTCTTGTCTACAGTTTGTAGTATTTTGAGTTCAAGGTACACCTGGATTGGTAGACCTGGGGTAATTGTTCCACTTTTTGTTGGTATTCCTTGCTGTGTTTTTTATAAATTGACTCTAGTTTGACTTGCTCAGTTTGCTTGATGTTTATGCTAGAGGGCAAAAAAATCAAAGTTATGGCAACATACTGCAAAGGAATATACTTTTTTATAATTTTATTTAACATTAAAAGGAAAATGCAAATACTTTCCTGCGTTAGATTATTATATAACTTTCTCTGGCATTTAACTTTATTGCAGAGGACTATTTGTTTTACATTTTTAAAGATTTGTCCAGAGCTTTGTGACTGCTGTAACATATCACAAATAAATGATCCCTTCGATAGGTGAAGCCCCTGTGTGGGCTGCTAGCTGAGGCAGCGTATTACTAGAAAATGGGTCTTCCATTATTAAGACAGGTAGTCTCAGCCTGACGTGACCCCTCCAAAAGGCTCCCATTGAGCAGGGAGCAGAGGTGAGGAAATAGGAGCCGCTGCTGGAGAATGCATTTCTTTCTACTGTCACTATCTATTTCCATAATGCTTGTCATGTATTGTAAAATGAGCTGTCTCCTGAACACATGGCTCTAGAGCTCTTGGTGCATGCATGCATGTAAAGCTTTTCTCTAGACAGAGAACTAATCTCAGCCACTCTGCAAACCATAGATAAAAAAAAAATGAAAATCAGTTTTCTGCAGATTCAACTTGAAATATATTTTGCAAATGATTTTTCTCTCAAATGATCCATTACAGCGCACGTTTCCCCCTCAACCCCTTTGTTAAAGGGAACATGACACATGTAAGCTATCATTGCTAGCCTGTCCTCTTTGATAATGCTAGTTCTCTGGTTATATTGCTGGCTTCTATAGTTTATATAGTATAGTTCTGATATCAGTCTATCCTAATTGATTGAATGATTGTACTGGGTCATTGTTCCAGTAAGTAGAAGCCGTAGACAACCAAGCATCCAGCATATTCAGAAGGATTCCTTTGAAAACATACCTGCAGGCATATTATATAATACAAACCCATTACAAGTGGACAAAAGTTGGAACCCCTCTCCTCATAAAGACAACCTGCATTGTAGAAGTTATTCCCAAAAAAAGCAAGTAAGGGCAAATGACTTGTCATCAGTTAGTCCTGTGGTCTCTTAGCAGGTAATCTTTTCCTCTTTACTGACTTACCATGCCTTGTTTCACACTATCTCTCTCTATGGAGCCAATCATCTTGGCTCACGCCCCCCTCCCCCCCACGATGACTGGTGATCTGATAACTGGAATATTCATTCATTTAGAGGCAGCAGAAAAAGTGGAGGCACAGATCCACAGAAAGAATGCAGTAGAAGTGAGGGGACCTTTGCACTGCAGGCCTTCATATACAGCTTCCTCTCCAGCAAGAAAAACAGTGAGAAGCACAGTGGTGACACCACCAAATCTTACTCCAGATGTTATCTAACTATCAGCCAAAGGCAGCAGCATTTTAGCTGATCTCACACTGCGGATATACAACCATGAGGCTGAAGGCACAGGAGTTACACTGCTTAATTTCAGGAGGCATTTAAATGGTAAATTTTCCGGGTTATTGTTTGAACACTATGAAAGTGTTACTAAAGTCCTTTTATTAAAATTAAAATAATAAACATAAATAGTATAATGAATTCCGCGCTAAGGATATAGGGTAAGATTGGGTGTATACTAGTAGGACTGCTGCCCTCCCAAATTTCCACACTGGAAAAAATGGCCCTGTCCTTATGTAAACCAGTTTGGTGAACCAAGCTGGTGATCGATCTAAAGTGGCAATATGTGCAATTGAAATATATAAATAATAAAATATATACGTTGAATATTCACCAGCTGTGAAAAAATATTGGTATACTTTAAATACAAAATATATAAATTATATATCACAAAATGTCCATAGATGTGCAAGAAGTACAAAATAAAAGTAAAAAATAAAAAATATTCTTGAATGTAGCTTTGAAAACCAGGCTAAAAAAAATCACCAATATGTAGAAAAAGTGTAAAATCAGCATACAAAAATATAAAAAATATTATTGAATAAATAAAGAAAAAATATAATAAATAGTCTTCAAAAGATATATATGTATATATATATATATATATATATATATATATATATATATTCCACAGTCTGTATTCGGGTGACTTAGTGACACTGAGATTGTTTATATCCGTTTCGATCCGAAGCCTTTTACCATGTGATCAGGTGTGACCAATCATGGCTGATCACAGTGTAAATAGGAAGAGCCGTTTATCGGCTTTTCCTCTGCTCAGGTCTGCAGACCTGAGCAGCGGAGAGCCGATTGGCTGCTCTTCTGACGGGGGGGGGCTGCGCTGAACATTTATCAGCGCAGCCACCCTCAGGATCACCCCACTGGACCACCAGGGAGCCTGCCCAGGACCACCAGGGAGCCCCCCCCCGGAAATCACAAAGAGGCCGCCCAGGACCACCAGGGAAGGATCACAGAGGCCGCCCAGGACCACCAGGGATCCCCCACTAGACCACCAGGTAAGGACAATATTGTGCACTGTAGGAATGGCACTGAGCCCATGTATGATGCCTGCAAGTGCCATCCCTAACAGTGCTTGTTGCACCAGTGCCCACCACTGCCATCTATAAGTGTCCACCTGTGCCACCTATCAGTGCTCACCTGTGCCACCTAAAAGTGCCCACCTGTGCCACCTAAAAGTGCCTCCTATCAGTGCCCATCAGTGCCCAGTGCCACTTATCAGTGCCGCCTATGAGTGTCCATCAGTGCCGCATATCAGTGCAATATATTAGTGCCCGTCAGTGCCGCCCATCAGTGCTGCATATGTGCCCCATCATTAGTGCAACCTTATCAGTGCCACCTCATCAGTGTCAATCTGTACTGCCTCATCAGTGCCCATCAGTGTAGCCACATCAGTGCCTGTCAGTGAAGGAGAAAATGTACTTATAAACTTTTGTGACAGAAACGAAGAAAAATGTTTGTTTTTTTTCAAAATTTTCTGGCTTTTTTTTTTTATAGCGCAAAAAATAAAAACTGCAAGGGTGATCAAATACCACCAAAAGAAAGCTCTATTTGTGGGAACAAAATGATAAAAACTTTGTTTGGGTACAACGTCGCACAACCGCGCAATTCTCATTCAAATCGCAACAGCACTGAAAGCTGAAAATTGGTGTGGGTGGGAAGTGTTCTAAGTGCCTGGTATTAAAGTCGTTAAAGGATTAAGGCTGGGTTCACACTATTGTGAATTGGTTGCGGGTTCTCCGCATCCAATTCGCAATAGCAGGAGATTTTGAACGGCTCTCTATGGAGCCGGTTCACATATCTCCGCAACAGGTCCGGTGCATTTTTCACAAAAACACTGTGCGACTTTTGGTCCTTTTTAGGTCCGAATTCAGCCCAAAATTGGGTCTGAAATCGGACCTGAAACGGTGAACCAGGACGCACCGGACCCCTGCTGTGAGCCACATGCGGTTCATATGTGAACCCAGCCTGAGTGTTTTCTTTCTAAAATGCTTTATCATTTTAACCTCAGATTATGTTGTTTTTAATGACCTTACCTCCACTGTGGATCTGTGAATTTAGATAAGATAGATATATAGGGTGTAGCATGATGCCATCATTGTGATGCACCAAAAAGTGGTTAAGATCATCTCAAGAGAAATTAGCTCAAAGTAAGGGTTCATCAACTCACTAATTGTTCTATTTAGGGTTTTCCTTGCCCACTTATATTTAAAAAAAAAAGTTTCAAACATCGCAAAGGGTTACCAATGCCATTGTTATTTGGCATCTCTCTGCCAACAATCATTTGTTCATTTAGCATCCTGGCATACTCATACAGTACCACTGCTCTGGCCCACAGGCATAGACCCTTGTCCCCACAGACTGTCCTCTCAACTATGTGCACAACAAGCACAGATTCTAAAATGTGGACTCAGGATTGGAGTCTTCATCCCTCCCAAGTCTCTACAAGCTCCAAGAACCAGACCAGGATTTACTAACCCAAAGGAAACTGAACAACCACTGGATAAGAATACATAACCCTTCTTACATCATGACAGGACACAGCAGTGTTAAAGTACAAGGACCCAGATTGTTGTCCCAGGCCGCTATGAAATGCCCTAGTAGTACCATGTGATCGCTATGACCACACATCAGTTGTAAACAATCATTCATGACCACTGTGTACTATTGTGGTCTCTGTGATTGGTCACAGTGATCACATGGTACAGGCCAATCCCAGTGAACCTGTCCCATGTGATAGCTGTGATGAATCACAGCTATCATAATAGTACACAATGGCGCATAAATGTATGATATTTAGTGTAAAATGATTGTTTATACAGCAAAGATTATTGTAATAAGTAATTATGGTGTAAAAAAAGAACCCAGAGGAGACTAAACAACTAATGGATGAGAATACTTAACTTTTCTTACACCATGAAAGGGCACAGCACTGTTAAAGTATGTATAGACAACACTACAAATTCAAAATCACAATGAAACCTCATGCACACACCTCTGGTTCCTTTTCTCCTGACTGTTTTCCTGGGTGGATGTCATATGATGTCCCCCCAGTCATGTGCCTTGTGCGCACCCTAGGGGGAATGCAGCAATGCGATCTGTGACCCGCTGTTCCGCTGTCCACAGTGGAACACAGATTGTTATACCGGGCTACTATTGACCTGTAGCATGTGATCACTGTGGCCAATTACAGCTATCACAATAGATACACTATATTTCCAAAAGTATTGGGACATCTGCCTTTATATGCACATGAACTTTAATAGCATCCCAGTCTAAGTCCCTAGGGTTCAATATTGAGTTGTCCCACCCTTTGCAGCCATTACAGTGTTAACTCATCTGGGAAGGCTGTCCACAAGGTTTAGGAGTGTGTCTATGGCAATGTTTGACCATTCTTCTAGTAGTGCATTTGTGAGGTCAGGCACTGATGTGGACCAGAAGGCCTTGCTCACTGTCTCCGCTCTAATTTATCCCAATGATGTTCTATCGAGTTGATGTCAGGACTCTGTGTAGGCCAGTCAAGTTCCTCCACCCCACACTCGCTCATCCATGTCTTTATGGACCTTGCTTTGTGCACTGGTAAATAATCATGTTGGAACAGGAAGGGGCCTTCCCCAAACTGTAACCCCAACAAAGTTGGGAGCATTAAATTGTCCAAAATGTCTCAGAATACTAACGCCTTAAGTGTGGAGCTCAGGAGCCAAGCACTACCCCTGAAAAACAACCCCACACCACAATCCCCCTCCACCAAAGGATTTGGACCAGTGCACAAAGCAAGGTCCATAAAGACATAGATGACTGAGTTTGGGGTGGAGGAACTTGGCTGGCCTGCACAGTCCTGACCTCAACCCGATGGAACAGCTTTGGGAAGACTGCAAGCCAGGCCTTCTCATCAACATCAGTACCTGACCTCACAAATGTGCCTCTGGAAGAATGGTCAAACATTCCCATAGACACACTCCTAAACCTTGTGGACAGCCTTCCCGGAAGAGTTGAAGCTGTTTATAGCTGCAAGGGGTGGGCCAACTCAATATTGAACCCTACAGGCTAAGACTGGGTGCAATTAAAGTTCATGTGTGCGTATAGTTTTGGTAATATAGTGTATAGTATACATAATGTACAATAGTACACAATGGTATATCAATGGATGGCATTCATAGTGTAAAAATGGTTGCTTATGCAGTGATCATCACTGTAATAAGCAAACATAATGAAAAAAAAAAATCCTGATTACCTCCCCAGAGAAGCACAGCATCCCTATGGGGACACCATAAAAAAAAAATATATATATATATGTATATTTGTTCTTTTTTCCCTACTGTCACCATTCAGTGTCCCTGAGCACTGCCACACCAGTCAAATGGTGACACTGTACTGCTATGGTGACAGTATGTAAAAAAAAAAAAAAAGGCTAGGCTTGCTTGGCTTATAGGAACTGGGACTGCTATATTCCCTGAACACTCATACAGAGGAGACCATTACAGTACATCGGTTTTGACACAATTGGTTGCTTTATGTAATAGGTAGTCAGGAAATTAGATTTGTAATCTATGCCCCTAGAATGCCTGAAGTTTCTCTTTGGATTTTGGGCCCCTCTGTGTGGCCAAGCTGTGAAAAAGTCTCATGCATGTTGTATCACTACACTTGGGAGGAGTAGCAGAATGTGTTCTGGGGAGTATTTCTAGGTATGCCTATGATGTGTGTGTTAGAGATATCTTATTATTTAACTTTGTGTGAAAAAGAATAAAAACAATTTTTGTTTTCTTTGCTGCGTTTTCTAAAAACTTGTGGCGAAAAAAATTACATTTTCAAAAGGCTCACTATACCTTTAAGAAAATACCTTGATGTGTAGGTTTTCCAAAATGGGGTCATTTTGTTGGGGTTTTTACTGTCCTGGTGATGAGTAGTCAGGAAATTAGATGCATAATTTATGCGCTCCTTGGATTTTGGGCCACTCCATGCATCTGGGTTGTGAAAAAGTATTGCATGAGGTATCCCCATGTTCATGAGGCAGAGCAGAAAGTGTTTTGGGGTTTAATTGCTGTGCGTGAGAAATTTCTTGTGTGAAAACAAACACAATTTTTTATTTAATTTCTTAATTTTCTAGAAAATTGTGACAAAAAATTACAACTTTGAATAACGAATCTTACTTACTTAATACCCTGGGGTGTCTATTTTACAAAAAGAGGTTATTCTGGAGGTATTTATACTGTCCTGGCATTTTAGGGCATATTCATAGTTTATAAACTCTATAACGTTCACACAGAGTAAATAATATACACTGAATTGGGTTATTTTACCAAAGAAATGCAACAGAATACATTTTGGTCTAAATTTATGAAGAAAGATTAGTTATTTACAAAAGTTTATAGCAAATTAAGAACAAAGTGGGTTTGATTTTCAGGATATTTCATTTATATAGCAAAAAATAAAACAACCCAGTGGTGATTAAATACCACCAAAGAAAGCTCTATCTCTCTAAGAAAAATGATTTAATTTAGGTACAGTGTGACTGAGTAATTGTCATTTAAAGTGTGACAGCTCTGAAATCTGAAAATTGGCCTGGGCAAGAATGGGGTGAAAGTGTCTGGTATTGAAGTGGGTAAAAAGGACGGTAAAAACTGCAAATTGCATCCGTGTTTGTGAATGTTTATGCACGTTTGTGTATTATTGCACTCGATTGGTAAGAATGTTATTTTTTTCTGGCCGTTAGTATGCATTAACGCACAAACACACAGCCGCGCCTAAACGGATCTAGCATTTAAGCGTGTTCTGCATTTTTTCTGCTCAAACACCCTTTTCCTGAATGCGCTGGTGGTGGTATTTATTTCAGCCTGTAAACACACCTTTTCTAAAATACCTGTAAACCCCTTTGTGTGCATGGACACATAGGCTAACATAGAGGTGCTTTTAAAGGCTGAAAAAAAAATGCCAAACACCTGTAAAAGCCTAATTTTTAAAGGCCACTGTTCATGAGGCAGAGAGGGCTCGCTAATATTGTCTTGGTCCCATACATGTCTCAGAATGATGTATGATTAACACTTCAGCCCCGGAAGGATTTCACACTTTAGGACCAGAGCACTTTTTGCGATTTGGCACTGCGCCGCTCTAACTGACAATTGCGCGGTCGTGCAACATTGTACCCAAACTAAATTTGCGTCCTTTTTTCCCACAAATAGAGCTTTCTTTTGGTAGTATTTGATCCCCTCAGCGTCATTTCTGATCACCGCTATAAACAAAAAAAGAGCGACAATTTTGCAAAAAAAAAACAATTTATCTTACTTTATGCTAAAATACAAATCCCAAAAAAATATAAAAAAACATTTTTTTTCACCAGTTTTGGCCGATTTATATTCTTCCTCATATTTTTGGTAAAAAAAAAAATCACAATCAGCGTTTATTGATTGGTTTGCTCCCCGACTTCACAATTAGTATGTAGTAAGACTCTGTACATACCCTGGTTCTGTTATAATCGCTC
>BLSH010539147.1:385090-396889 GCA_018402905.1 Glandirana rugosa
TTTTTACCGTATTTTGATTGTAAGAAGGCAGACCCAGAGGGTTTCAAGTATTTCATTTGTTTTTTGAATTAATGTTAGTTTTATGCCATTTTTTACATATATGGCAACTCCACCTCCCCTCTTCCCTACTCTGTCATTCCTGTATAGTGTGTACCCTGGTATAGTTATTTCCCAGTCGTTTGAATCCTTGAACCATGTCTCTGTAATTGCAACAAGATCCAAGTTGTCCCTAGACATAAGAGCTGTCAGCTCACAAAGCTTGTTGCCTAAACTACGAGCATTGGTGCACATGACATGACAAACACTACTTTCAACTGCTTTCTTTTTACCACCAGAAACTTCAACTGGAGTAACCACCTCATCAGCCCAGTCATTACCAACACAAACCCTCACATTTGTTTCAGCCTGCTGGGGACAGAAACTATCCTCAACAATTACATCTCTGGCCCCATTTCTAAGTTTAAATACATGTTCAAAAAGTTCCTAAATTCCATACCAAGAAGCTCAGTGCCCTTGTGTGAGGGATGCAGGCCACCGGGTAGTATAATGACTAACAACCAAAACCTTCAGCTTTGCACCAATTCTTTAACCAAACATTGAACTCTGCTATATAAAGTACTTTCTTCTGTTGTCCATTATGCACAGGTAAGACCTCTGAAAATGTAACAGTACACCCTAACTGTTTAAGATCCTGGCCCAAATTCTGAAAATCTTGACTTTTTGAAGAGGCAGATGTCAGCTGTTGACTACTATTTTAGGATAATATTTAGACTTTCTGTCCCAAAATGGTGATGTCTTCCGTATAGTTTGTTTGTGGTTATATCTGAGTCAATACCTTGTCAGCTTCTCTGTTAACCTCTTTGTCTTTAGTTAAAATGTTTAAAACCAAAATAATTAAATTAAATAGGCATCCGCCTTTTTTCATAAAATGCCAATATCACCTCTTTCGATCCTTTTTGCACCTCACTATCTGCATGGACTTACAGATTATTGCACTGGACCCGTTTCCTGATTGTGGCAACAGAAGACCATGCCTGAACAATGTGTGTTTGGGTTCTCACTTGTAGTCTTTTACAGGGGTACAATAACAGGTTGACAACACAGAAGCACAATTGGGGGACAGTTGTCATCCATTATAGGAGGTGCCTAAAAACATTGCGGCAAAATCATCAGATATTTTGTAGTAACAGATGCATATTGACAATTAAACACATTTTAAATTGCCCTAATTTGCTAAAGCTTTTATAAAAGTTTGGTGATTCATTTTAGATATACTTTGAGTGGCTACAATGGCTCTGGCACTGTTAAATGGCATGGGCAAGGTGTAAGAGTGGTGGGCCTTAGTTCCAGGATGAGCAGAAGTGAAGGGCTTGTGAATAGTGTGCACCCAGGATCCTGTGTCTTCCTAGGCACACAAAATTGTCTAGGAGGTACTTGCAAGTACCTCAAAGTACCTATACATTTTCAGCTTCATTAGTTTAAATACACTAAGGAACTAAGTGCACTTAAAGGTCTACATACATTCAGGTGATTATAGAAAATCAGCAGTGGTGAAACCTAATAAAACAAAATGATTGTTATTCTGTATGTGTGGGTACTGTGCTTTAATTTTTTGCACTTGAAAATAGAACCTTGAAAACTGTTACTCCCTCTGTTCCTGTGACGGTAAGAGGAAATCTTCCAAACGTGGGCCAACAGTTATAACCCTGCCAACTTGTATCAAAAATATTTTGACTGTAGTTCTAAACTTTATCTACATTGAGCTTACAGTAGCAGCTATTCAGATAATTCCTTCACTTTTCCATAATGCTGTAGAAGGAAAAAAAAGTAAAAGTATTCATTTTTGAGTGAGACAGCCAATATGCTTAGAAAAGTGTGTAAACTGTCATATATATTTGTCTTGCAGTGTGGCCCTACATCCTCGTAAGGAAATCTTGGTCACAGCCAGTGATGATCGGCTCTGGAAGATGTGGTCTATCCCCAGTGGAGAGATAATTATGACTGGCGAGGGGCACACTGACTGGCTTTCAGGTTGCTGTTTCCATCCAAAGTAAGCAAATATGTTTCTATGAGTCTGTATTGCATCCATGAGTTTATGTAGTACCAATAAGACAGTGGAGCATTAAAATGATATTGGTTTATAACTAGTGGCATAAGAAAAGGTAGTTTGCATTCTGTAAAAATCAGATTTGTGACTGCATGAACAACTCTGGTGAGATAGCAATGTCCCAGAACATGTATGCAGCCAGGCTCTGGACTACTGCAGCATGGATATAGAGATATTGCTTATATTCTGTTCCCCTTTTGTTGAGATACCGAAATTTATGCTGCACCATGTTCCTCCAGTCAGTAGGGGAAGAACTAAGCAAACCCATAGACTTCTATACAGGATGCTTTGGGGCACAGGAGGAGCCAAGGGAGGACTTAAAGTGTATGTAAACCCTAAACAAAAATTTAATTAATAATTCTGCCTAGTAGAATATAGCATGTCATGTCACCTGTGCCCAGTTTTGCCATGAAGAGTTAATCCAGCTCCGAGCAATCCCCTTATCTTTTTTCAGTAAGAGAAAGACCATCTTACTGGGAAATAGGAGACGTTTAATCCTGTGCTGTGTGAGTGACAGGTAATTTCCTTATCTCATGCACGGAGCACACAGAGCTTCACACTCCCCTCTCCTTTCTCCTCCAGTTCTCAGTGTAGAGGTGGGTGGGGAGCCTTGTGACATCACAACTTCACCCACCAAGCTCCAGCAAAGAGAGCCACCCACTGATTCTAGAGCTTTGCAAGGCTGCTACTGCTGAAGGGGGTGACATTTTCAAGGTAGGGTTACATGCAAGAAGCTTGCATGTACATATACATTAATACTGTGCCATTGGTTCATACTGGGTGAGTGGTGGGTTTACATTCACTTTAAGTAGAATAGCCTGGGAAAAGTCACTGTTTTGGCACTGTGGGAGTTCTGGTAGATGCATCCAAGGGACCTTGTCTCCTGGGAGGCAGAGCCACTTGCTACATCATAGTGGAACTGAAAGGGTCACCACAAGAGCAGACTGCTAAGCCCAGGAGTCAATGAGAGAGCAGCAAGCCCACGTTTCTTTGCATTGTTACACACATAGCTGAGGGTAAGACATTTATGCCTCAGAACCCTGCTACATCCAATTTAACCCAGCACTCCCATTATCAATAGCACCTTTCCCCTTTTATTGGTTGAACTAGATAGATTTGTGTCTTTTTTTCAACCAGGTTTACTATGTAACTATACCCCTCTCAAAGAGTCTATTACAGGATTATCAACCTGCATCCATAACTGACTGCAGCCACCAAGAACTATACTGAAACAAGCCTGTACTTACTGCTTATTCACTGCCTGTAGGTCCTCAAAGGGGACTTTCACCAAGTGCACCAATGTTCTTAAAGGGCCCCAGCAGTAACTGGACAAAGAACCATATTAGAGACTGTCCCTTCCGTTACTCTTGCTACAACCCATTTGTCTCTGTGTATTTAGTCATTTCCATATGATCTGGGCCAATCATAGCTGCCATCAGTGCATGTTAGTAGTCATTCATTAGCAGTTCAACTCTTTTCACTGCTCACTGATGCACTTTGGGTGACATTGTTAATATTTATGCTGATATAGTGGTTACATTTAAATGCTGCTTTATATTTAGGCAGTGAATACACTGTATGTCAGTCAATATTAATACTATTGTCAATTTTGTGTTTACCTGGTTACCCCTTGACTTAATACACAATACATTCAGTTACCATTTTCTATCTGATTTGGCATTTTTCTCTGATAGAACATTATTGATGGGTGTCAGGCATTGCCCCAATGGGGTTTGTGATGCTATACAGGCCTCCACCCAACCAGAGAGGTTGAGGTTTCTGAGGAGGTTGAGGTTAAGAACCAGAAGACCCATTCTAGCTAACGGCTTCTACGGGGGTAACACTGCTCATATGCAAATCAAGAAAGTTAGAGAAAATTAAAACATTTTCATCTGATTACGTGCTCTAAGTCAGTGACACAAATTAATAAATCATGATATGAATGTGAAAAAGTAAGGATCCATCCCAGGTTTTTAACACTGTTAAAAATATGAATTGGTGATGCTGAGTCCCCAAAATGATTTTGGTTCCACCAAGACGTGTGGGAAAACTTTAGGTAGCTTCTGTTTGTGTAGACAAGGCTTTTTAGGGGCTCAATGGTGCTTCTTTCATCAGAGCTAGATATATCAGTAGAATGTCAGGATATGGATCCAAACAGTTGGTTGATTTTCGGAGTGATTAAGAACAGCTAAATGGCATGTCAGCAGCTGGTTTTTAGTCTGGCCTGCTAGCTGATTTTAATAACGGGTAGCTGAGAACTGCTGTAGGTCGCAACACTAATAGTCATAAATATTTTATATAAACATGCATGCATACATGTTTAGATGTTGGGTTGGCTGTCTTGGGTCTGATTAGAGATAATTCATTTTTGCAGAGAATCCTGGTGCAATGCACATCACTAACTATTAACTGTCCAAATGTTGACGATTCCCTATGGTAGAAACATGTTCAAATTCAGTACAAGTAAAGAATGCTCATGTGCTCTTGTTTTGACCCCCTTTATTTTTAGAAGTGCTATATGTGGATCAGTTTCGAGAATCTCTTCACAGTAAAGATTATTTCTTATAGAGCCTATATGCATAAAATTACATAATCCTGATCCAGTCAAAAATCAGGCAATGGTCTAATGTCTGTGGGGCACCTTCAGACAGTCCCATGTGCAAAAACATTGTCTAATCCTACGTTTTCCCCTACATTAAACTAGAGACAAGATTACTCTTCCGTTCACTGACAGACGCAGCCTTCTTATGACACGTGGGGTTATGCTCATATCACTAGGAGTAGACTAGGCAAAAATAAAACAAAAGCATAGGTTGGCCCCTCCCAGGGGGCCGTCCTCACCTTAGCATATAATCCCCCTGCTCTGCATAGCACATCAGTTTTAGGATCAAGGAGTAGACCTGGTTCCCTATGGGATCTACGGTCTCCTGAAGACTTTTTCTGATGAAGACTGTTATCAAGAAGCCGGCTGGTGGTATAGAGGATATCTAGAATCCGGCCGACACTATGCGAGCTACCCTTAGCGGGGGCCCGTTCCATGCGGGCGGCCAGTGGCTAAAACCCACTAGAGCCCAGTGACTGGTTTTGTTCCTGTCCAGGGGCCTGGCCAGCAGCATGCCTCTCTATGGGGAGGTAAGTCTGCTCCGGGTGGCTACCCGCTGCGCCCGTCGGATTGGTGAGTGGACCCCTCTTCCATCCTAGGGGCACGGAGAGTGGGCACCTGGGCAGCTTCTGGGGTAGCCGGCCAGTGGGGGTCCGTTAGTGGGGACACACTGGGTGGTACCCCTTTGAGGATTATCTCCTGTCCCCCCCCCTCCCCCCCTCCCCCTCCCGCAGTACCGCACCTTGCACTGACCGTTCGGAGCACTGCATTAAGCGGTTCGCCGCCATTCGGTGTGGATCACCATTCGTTCGTCCGCCGACCGCGCCATTTTTCTATAAGCTCTGCTTGTGTTAATGGCAGCATCCATTGTTTGGTAGCCCATGCGGTTTTTAGCCTGTCCTCTGGCGGCCCCCAGTGGCCTTGTTTGGTATTACAGGAAGTGATAAAAACGTAAGTCGTACTTCTGGTTTCACTTGGACAACGTGGTTGACACTCGCTGGTGCAGGGTCTTGAAGTGCAGTGGATTTTTGGGCATTGCTCATTCCGGTCACAGTGCTGAGGCATTTAAAACAGCAAGTATAGTTGGCTCTCCCTGGGAGCTGGTAGCGGTGGGTGCAATCCTCCCGGGTCTCCCTGGCTGATTGGTGGGGTAGAGGTGGTGGTCACACAGTGGGGGTGCCGGAAGGCTGGGATGTCAGAGGCCAGCAAGGCTATGGCAGGTGTACCTGTGGATCAACAATCCACCCCGGGAACCTTGGTGTCCTTGGAACAGCTGAGGGCGGTATTTGGGGAGTTCTTTCCCCGGGTGGGGGACCCCAAAAAATGCCCACCCCCTCATTCCTCAGGGGAGGATTCGGATCCAGGAAGCACCTCAGTGGTCACACCTGTGGACCTATCAGAGGGTGAACTGCCCTCAGAAGGCGAAGGTGATCAGGAGGCTCCTTTTTAGTGTGATAAAGCGATAGTGGCCGCTCTGATCACTGATATCCGCGACTCCATGCGGCTTGACCAAGCAGGGGAGTTGCATGAGTCCACATATATTTGTGGATCACTTAAACCCCCTAGGTCCCCTGGGGCTTACCCTTATAATCAGGTGTTTGAACAGGCAGAGTTCAAGGAATGGCTGCGGCCACCAAATTCCTTTGCTTTTCCTAAAAACTTTGCTGTTCGCTACCCCTTTGAGGATAGCTTTACTAAGAGATGGGCTTTCCCAACGGTGGACCCCCAGTGGCCCGTCTGAATAAGGCAACGACCATTCCCTTGGAGGGGTCTCCATCTTTTAAGGAGGCTGCCGATCGCCGCACGGAGGCAGTGTCTAAGGCACTGTTCTTGTTGGCTGGGTCAGACATGCGGCCGGCTCTAGCGGCTGCGATGGCTGCACAATCTCTTTACGAGCACGCTGCCACACTGCACACTGGTTTAACTTGTGAGTGTGCACAGGCTGAGGTGCAGCGGGCACAACATTTGGAAGAGGGTCTCCGCTACTTATGCCAGGCTGCTTTGGACCTTCTTCCCATATTGTCAAAAATGTCTGTTTTTGCAATTGTTATCAGGCGGGTGCTGTGGCTCCGCTCTTGGTTGGGCAACCAGGCTTCAAAGAAAGCTCTTGCAGATCTTCCCTTTCAGGGAGGGCGTCTGTTTGGCCCACAGTTGGATGAAATCATTAAGGATTTCACGGGAGGGAAGAGTACTTTCCTTCCAGAGCCAAAGCGGCGGGATTTTCGCCGTAGGCAGGGCCCTGTTTCTTCAGGTCAGAAGAAGTTTTTTTGGGCACCCGGCTCAGCGGGTAAGGGCTTCAAGTCCGGCAAGGCTTCCGCTGGGCCCAGTAAAAGGCCCTGGCAGCATAAGTCCAAAAAAGCGAAGGATAAATCAACCTCTGCATGATGGATTGCCCCTGCCCGACTCACAGGTGGGGGTCCGGTTGCTGGCGTTCACAGACAGATGGACTGCCCGCATCACTGATCGGTGGGTACTAGAGGTGGTGTCCTCCGGGTACAGGATATAATTCATCTCTCTGCCCCCAGAAAGGTTCTTCCCTTCAAACTTGAGACTCCCTCAGGGGCGTCGGGAGGTGCTTCTGGGCGCCGTTCGGGCGCTTGCCAAAGAGGGGGTGATTGTACCGGTACCCATTGTGGAAAGATTTCACGGGTTTTACTCAAACCTCTTTGTGGTGCCCAAAAAGGGGCGGTGTCAGGCCAGTTCTGGACCTAAAGGCGTTAAACCGATTCGTAAAGACGAAGAGATTCAGGTTGGAGTCCATCCGGAGTCCAGGGGAATTTATGGCGTCCCTGGATATCAGGGACGCGTATCTCCATGTTCCAGTTTGTCATAGTCACCAGCATTTTCTATGCTTCGGGCTGGCTTAATCTCTCCGAGTGTTCACCAAGGTGGTGGCCCCGATGCTGGCGCTGCTGAGACAGAGAGGTATCGCGGTAGTAGCATACCTCCACGATTTACTCCTGAGAGCAGAGTCTGCTGCAGCTCTGGAGGAGAACGTGACAATCATGGTGTCCACGTTAGAGGAGTTCGGTTGGCTAATCAACCTACAGAAATCATCGTTGACTCCATCCTGCCGGCTGGAATACCTGGGTCTGATTCTGGACACGGTGCAGGCAAGGGTGTTTTTACCACCAAACAAGCTCCTGACACTTCAGGCAGCAGTGCAAACCCTGTTATCACGCCAGTGGTCCTCCTTACAGCTCTGTATGTGAGTGTTGGGGCTCATGGTGTCGACTTTCGAAGCGATACCTTACGCCCAGAGTCACACTCGGCTCCTGCAGAAGGCAATTTTGTCGCAATGGGACAAATCTCCCCTATCCCTAGACAGACGGATCAGGTTGGATCATCAGTCCCGAGGATCCTGGATTTGGTGGATTCGGGCTCCGGCCCTAAAGTTGGGAAAATGTTTTCTCCCCCTCAATTGGTTGATAGTAATGACGGACGCCAGCCTATCGGGCTGGGGAGGGGTCCTGGGTCAGTTCTCTGCCCAGGGTGGTTGGTCAGTGCAGGAAGCTTGCCTTCCAATAAATGTACTGGAGCTGAGAGCGATCGGATTTTGTCTGTCCTGTTGGTCGGAAAGGCTGCGAGGCCTCCCTGTCCGTATTCAGTCAGACAATGCCACGGCGGTGGCATATGTGAACCATCGGGGGGAACAAGAAGCTCGGCAGCAGCCGCGGAGGCGGCTCTGATCCTTCGGTGGGCAGAACTTCACGTGCCAACTCTTTCTGCAATCTACATCCCAGGCGTGGAAAACTGGCAGGCGTACTTTCTCAGCCGCCGGACTTTGGATCATGGGGAAATGGTCCCTACATCCAGAATGTTCCGCCAGATTTGCCTCAAGTGGGGCACGCCAGAGGTGGACCTCATGGCCTCCAGGTTCAATCACAAGGTACAGACCTTTCTGTGCAGAACAAGAGATCCGTTGGCGGTCGCCACGGACGCGGTGGTAGCACCCTGGGGTCGGTATCAGCTACTGTACGTCTTTCCTCCTTTAAAGCTTCTACCGCGGGTTTTGCGCAGGATAGAAGCAGAAGGGATCCTGGCAATCCTGGTAGCTCCGGATTGGCCTCGGCGTCCTTGGTACGCCGACGTGGTGCGGATGGTGACAGATGTTCCGTGGCGTCTTCCGCTTTGCGGAGACCTACTGTCTCTGGGGCCCATCTTGCACCCTGCTTTAACCTCGCTGGCTTTGACGGCTTGGCTATTGAGTCCCAGGTGTTGAGGGATAGGGGTGTCTCGGACTCCGTAATCCCTACTATGATTGAAGCACGTAAGGGTACTTCGCGGAAGATTTATCATAGGACCTGGAAGGCCTATATTGCCTGGTGCGAGACAGGGGGTTGGAACCCCCGCTCTTATATAGTGTCCAGAGTACTGACTTTTTTGCAGCAAGGACTGGACAAGAACCTGGCGTTAAGTACGCTTAAGGGTCAGATTTCGGCTCTGGCGGTTCTTTTTCAATGGCCCTTGGCGTCTCATTCGTTGATCCGTACATTTGTACAGGGGATACGTCATGTGGCTCCTTGGATATGGTCGCCTCTGGCACCGTGGCATTTGAGTCTGGTGCTTTCTGTGCTGCAGAAGCCACCATATGAAAAGGTTAGGGACATTCCCTTGCGACTGTTGTCACAGAAAGTGGCTTTTCTGGTGGCTGTCACATCCGCTAGGCGGGTGTCTGAGTTAGCAGCATTATCCTGCAATTCACCTTACTTGGTCCTTAATAAGCACAAGGCGGTTTTGCGACCTTCCCCTTCATTTCTTCCGAAGGTGGTTTCTTCCTTTCATTTAAATGAGGATATTGTTCTTCCCTCATTGTGCCCGCACCCGTCGCATCCCAAAGAAGTTGAACTGCATTCTTTGGATGTGGTGAGGGCTTTTCGGGTGTATTTGTTTTCTACAGCTTCTTTTCGGAAGTCTGATTCTTTATTTGTGCTGACGGAAGGGTCGCGCAAAGGCATGGTGGCCTCGTCAGCTACCATTTCTCGTTGGATAAGGAAGACCGTGACTCATGCATATGAGATTTGGGGCAAGGTTCCCCCGTTTCCAGTCACAGCTCATTCCACCAGGGCAGTTAGTACTTCCTGGGCGTTTAGACACCAGGCCTCGGTGTCTCAGGTGTGCCAAGCGGCTACTTGGGCCTCAGTGCACACATTTACTAAGTTTTACAAAATTGGTGTTTCAGCATCTTCGAATGCTGCCTTTGGCCGCAAAATATTACAAGCGGCAGTGTAGACGCGATTAGCGCTGCCTGAGAGGGCTTTTTCTGTTGGGTACAGTTGTTATAGTTTGCCCACCCCTCTTGATTGGCAAAGCTTTGGGACGTCCCCACGTGTCATAAGAAGGCTGCGTCTGTCAGTGAACGGAAGAGTAAAAGGGATTTTATTATAACTTACCGTAAAATCCTTTTCTCTGAGTTCACTGACAGACGCAGCACCCACCCCTCTGTGTTGAGTTTGTACAGCTTGTTATGAACTGATGTGCTATGCAGAGCAGGGGGATTATATACTAAGGTGAGGACGGCCCCCTGGGAGGGGCCAACCTATGCTTTTGTTTTATTTTTGCCTAGTCTACTCCTAGTGATATGAGCATAACCCCACGTGTCATAAGAAGGCTGCATCTGTCAGTGAACTCAGAGAAAAGGATTTTACGGTAAGTTATAATAAAATCCCTTTTTTTGCCACTTGAAGTTGTGCCTCCCCCTTCCTGATGCCCTGCATAATAGGGATGCTTGTGCAACCTGTGTGTTCCCATGTATGGGATTTGTTTTTCCTGCAGACATTGCAAGATAGTTGGATCATACATGCACATTAGACTATTTTCTAATGTTTTTAACAGCTTTAGTTGATCAAACTTAAATATAACCCAAATGGTATGCCTTCTTTTTCACTATGAAAACCAGGCCTAATAACAGAAGAAACCCCACGACACTCAAACATTGTAATGTCTTACATCGCTCTTTCTGCCTCTGCAATACTTTGAGGTTGATATACTAAAACTGGAGAGTGCAAAATCTGTTGCAGCTGTGCATGGTAGCCAATCACCTTCTAAATTCAGCTTGTTCAGTTAAGCTCTGCCAAAAAAAAAAAAAAATGGAAGCCGATTGGTTTCTATGCACAGCTGCACCCGATTTTGCACTCTCCAGTTTTAGTAAATCAACCCCATTTTTTGGCTCTCTTAGTTCTTTGCTCATGTGTTTACATGAAAAAGTAGTTACAGCAGTAGTAAAAACTGTAATGATATCACACATTAGACACACGAAAAGCTGTAGCTATCGGCCATCTTGTTCAGAAATCAAACGTCAGCCATGACAGTTTGGCCTAATAGATACACATAGAAGTAACCTTACTCCCTCCCTCCTCCCTTCAGTCATGGAGTTCATAAGCTCACTTCAAAAGAATCAGTATCTCAGCTTAGATACCTCAGAAACAAACACTGGGGCTTGCAGGGAGGTAAACCGCTAATTGAGTCATGGCCAGATGTCTGTTTTGCTGTCCAGGCCTATCGTAAAACTATAACCAGATCCATTAAGAATACAGAGCATGCCATCAAAGGATGCTCAGAATTAATGAGGGTCGTAAAAAGGGCATTCAGAGCAGAAGTGACCTTTCAGAGACCTCTACCCAATTCAAAACTTAAGAAATCCACACATGATTCATAAATTCGGACAGGAACGTGACACCTTAACCACTTCAGCCCCGGAAGGATTGGCTGCTTTAGGACCGGAGCCCTTTTTGCGATTCGGCACTGCGTCGCTTTAACTGACAATTGCGCGGTCGTGCGACGTTGTACCCAAACGAAATTTGCGTCCTTTTTTTCCCACAAACAGAGCTTTCTTTTGGTGGTATTTGATCCCCTCTGCGTCATTTCTGATCGCCGCTATAAACAAAAGAAGAGCGACAATTTTGCAAAAAAACACAAATTTCTTACTTTTTGCTAAACTACAAATCCCAAAAAAAAATATAAAAAAACATTTTTTTTCACCGTTTTTGGCCGATTTATATTCTTCCTCATATTTGCGATAAAAAAAATCGCAATCGGCGTTTATTGATTTGGTTTGCGCGTCACGGCTTAGCGTTTTTCCCGAGGCCAG
>BLSH010539147.1:397062-409711 GCA_018402905.1 Glandirana rugosa
GCGCTCACTAGGCTCGTGAGCGCAGCCGCCGTCATATGACGGCGATTTGCGCTCACGAGCCACCTTGCCGCCGTCAGATGCCGATCGGCGGTCGGCAAGGGGTTAATAAAAAGTATATATTGGAATGTGGAATTTCATACTGAATGACTGAAGTCCAGGCATGCCCATGTTAAGACATACCAAAGGGAGGATAGCTGTCAGATGCCTCCTACTTGACAAGTTTATTTGAGCTACCATGTGTCTGGTATCTCTGGACATGAAATTCCATGCTGAACCATAATTTCTCAGTTTCAGGAAAGCAGCTTGTACATATTGGGAGATATGAATAATGATATAAAAATTGTGTGCAAGGGAGGGTCATTATACGAACATCCACCCCAGAGAGCCCATGGGCCCTCCTGTCCATTTCTAGTGGTCAGGGGCATATGGCCACACCCCTTTGATACCAGAGAAAAAGGGAAATGCCAAGACAGTAGTCAGTTCTCTTTTTACCATCAAACCAGGAACATCTGCAAGTTGAGAACCATTTTGACTCTTCGACCAAACTCTGTTCAACCCAAAGACGTTGATCGCAAGTATCTTTCTTCCTTAAAGTGGATGTAAACCCACCACCCACCCAGTATAAACGAATGACACAGTATTAATGTATATATACATGCAAGCCTCCTGCATCTATCCCTACCTTTCAAATATCCTTCCTGTAAGCACTAGCAGCTCTGTAAAACTCTGAAATCAGAGGGTGTCTGTGTTTGCTGGAGTTTGGTGGGTGCAGTTTTGATGTCACAAGCCTCCCCACCCACCTCTATACTGAGACATTGAGGAGGGAGGGAGGGGGGCATGTAAAACTTTCTCTGCTGTGTATAGGAGATAAGAAAATTGCTTGTCACTCACAGAGCAAGGGGCGGATCGACTGTGTATTTCCCTGTTAGTCAGACTTTCTCTTCCTGAAAAAGATAAGCTCATTACTCACAGTTGGATTAACGCTTTGTGGCAAGACTAGGCACAGATGACATAACATGCTATATTCTACCAGGCAGAATTATTAATTACATTTTTTGGGGGGTTTACATCCACTTTAAATTCTACCTTATCTCTTTCTTGCTATATTATGTCTTTAGTGCTTTGAAATGCCATTTTTTTCTGTAAATATTTTAATTGCACCAATTTTGACCTTTTCATTATTAAACCTTATTTTGAAAAGTGTTAACCTTGTCGCTAAACTGTTAATGCAAGCTATAATGCACCTTTTCCTTGAAGAGTGCTACTGTTTAGAATAAATCATCTGAATATACCTGTCTGTGGTGACCGTGTGTGTTACAGGCGATTATTCTAAAAACATAATTGGTATTGGTGGAGTCCTGATGCTCCGGATCAAAGGTCAGTGGTGGCAGCGAAAGGTTTAATTGCTTGAATTAGCCCGGTAACAATCACTCTCAGGCTGCTGGCACCTAGATTGTGGTCCCACAAGCTGGAAAATCTTTGTACTGGATGCAGCTGAGAGTAGCATTGTTACGTTAGTGACAGCTCAGTGTGAGATTGGCCGGTCCTCTGTTATGAGTTAGTGAGGAGGGATCTGATTCCTGCGTTTGTCACAAAAACAACCTCTAACACCCCCCTGAAAGATAACCTCTCCCACACCTTAATACCTATACTACCACCTTTACTTTTAATCTCTCTCACAACACTGAACCCTTAAACTATCAGCTTAACTCTTAATCAACCAAACATTTACCTTCTAAAATGATTCCCTCATCGCTTAACCACCTCCCATCAACAGTTAACTCCACCTATTTTTAGTTTTCAAAAGAACAGGTAAGGGTTGGCCTCTTTGTCAAGATTTTTTTTTCTTCTGTGTCCTAACTGGGGAGACCTGTCCTTTCATTTGTTCTGGTCACTACTCTCCCTCTGACAGCAAGTGAGGGGAAATCCAAAAATGTTGGGTTGTCTTCAGAGCAATAGGTGAAATCCTACAATGGGGATACCTGTTCGTGTAAAAACTCTCTAACATGAGAATCCTGTGTACTTAGAGAAACAACAAGGAATAAGAGAAAATCTTTCTGCTAAGATCGGAAATTAAAGGAGAAGTACTGCCAAAGCTCATTTGGCTGCACTTCTCCTGTGGATCACAGGAGTGCAGATCATTTTGCACCCCTATGACCTGTTTTCAACAAGCCCCCTGTCAGCTGACATCACAGAGCCAATCCAGGCTCTGGAAAGATTGTGACTATATAATTGGGATCCGCTCACATGCCTGGACCGGGAACCCGGCTCAGCCTCTCAGCGAGAGGATGAGAGCCTGAGCCAGATGCTTCTGCCCGCTCCATAGCCCAATGCTCCAGTGAGTGCAGGGGGGCAGAGCAGAGAGCTGGTGACTGACAGCTCTCATCTCTCTGCTCATGGAGTTGTGAAAACCTAGCGTTCGGCGGTGTTTAATCGAGAACTTTTCAGTGTTAGAGCCAGTGGGGGACAGAGGTAACAGTGGACCGATGCTACATCTACCTAGCTAAGTATGATTAAGAAGAAAAAAAACAAATCCCATATTTTTCTTTGAAGGGAATACCTCCAGCAACAGAAAAAAAAATCAGTGTGCTAAGATGCTGGCATAAAAACAAGATGATTCACTACCTCTGATACAGTCAAAATTCCCTAAGTTGTACCCTTTTCTGAGCTACTGGGCATGCTCAGTAACTCAAATAAGGGTAATCATTGTGACAGAGCACATGTAGGACTGCCCCAGCAAATCCAAGACTGGAATCTATGGGCTAGAGATCTAGGTAGCGGTATATAGGCATACCTTTATTGGCAAAGTTTCTCTTGCCTCCTGCCCCCTGTCCAGCCACTTCCCAAACCCCTCTATTCATCATTGATACTTTGCATGACAATAAAGGACCAACAGAAAAGTGTGTAAGGGGGAGGGGCAGGCTAATTTTAATTTTCACTGACAAAATTGAGATTTGTATACGATTTAAGATGTCTACATCTCTGGATCTGTTGATCACTAAGGTAACTTTTGCTTACCCATAATTTCAATATATGTTCAGTTGCCCAGACTCGTGACCGTTTCCTCAAAACATAAGTGTTTTGGGCTCTTATAACTGTCTCCTGCATCCCAGTCATATTTTTTATGCATGTGATAAACAGAATATACAAAGCTTTTAAGCAAAATAAATGGTCAGTAAAGAAGGAAAGTGCCAAAAGTGCCAGGAAAATAAGTAATAGTAAAGCTATGCACTCAAATAATATTGGTGAGGGGGATATTATGCACTGAAAGTGTTGCTTTGATTCCAGTTGGTTGCTAAAGATCAGTGATGGCGAGCCCATGGCACGCGGGCCACAACTGGCACACAGAGCCCTCTCTGTGGGCATTCCAGGAAGAAGAGCACACACTGACCAGCCATCTATATGAGCTGTATCTTGTCCACACTACACCCCCCATCAAACTACAGTTCCCACAAGGCTCTGTCTGGGGCCAGAAGTGACATGTCCGGGGTGGGCATGGATGAGAGGAAGCGGCTCCCACACAGCTCTGGGGCCAGCAGTGATGAGCCCAGGGTGGGTGTGGATGAGAGGAAGTGGCTCCCACACGGCACTGGGGCTAGCGATGACAAGTCCAGGGTGGGCGTGGATAAGAGGAAGCGGCTCTCACGCAGCTCTGGGGCAAGCCGTGATGTGTTCAGAATGGGCGGAAATGAGATGCCGGGTTGGAAATCTCACCAACACTGGACGCCGGAGCCGGGTAAGATTTTTAATGTGGACACATTATACTGCTGGTACCAATATGCACATACCATCATCTCCACTTCTAACCACTCCCCATGGCTGCTAATGTATGCAGAGAGCAGCAACAGGTGGCTGCCACACAATCAGTAAAGGTGTCTGACATGCATGTTGTGACTAAAAGTGGTTGTTAAGCCACTGAGTCTTCTTTCTACAATCCCCTCTGTTACATTAAATGATGTGCCCCAGTGGATGTGGTTTTTGAAAAATAAGGCGCTGTTTTGTTTTGGTTTTGTGTTGCAGTTTGGGCACTCGGGCTCAAAAAGGTTTGCCATCGCTGCTATAGGTTAATCCATACAGTTGTGATTTCAGATGCTTTGATTAATGGGTCCCAATATGTCTTTAGCTTTGTGACTAATAAAGCAGCCAATGTATGATATATAAGAAAATGTCTGAAATCTATTTACAGATGCATTTTGTTAGCAATGGTCCAGAAAAAGCTGTAAATTTCATCTGCATAGTTCACGGTTTCCGTTCAATGTCTCAGACATCTCATTTATGTTCTGTTGCTTTCAAGGTTAGCTTTTGCCTCATGCATGATGACATTGTTGTGCTTGGCTTGAAGCATAAAAATAGATGAAAGTGTTACAAAGACGAAATAACTTGTTTACTGGGTAACCCTAAAACCTAGATTATATTATAAAGATGATATACAGCAGCAACATCAATTATTTGTTTCTAGAGCCTCTCTGTGTGCTGCAGCCAGTACTGTGATGTTAATTGGGTTTTCTCGCAGACGATATATCAGGAGATCAACACAGACATGATCCATTAGCAACCATTCACAATGCTTGGAGTCTTTTCTGCCCTCAATAATCCCCAGTAACCTTTATGCCACATAGTCTTACCATCTCCCTACAAAGGTATTTACCATTGATATCGACTCAGACTACAATACATTAAGGTAGAGGACAATTTATTGTACATTCTTGTATAAGCGCATCCTTGAAACCCACCCCATCTTTTATTAGTGGGCTAAAATACTCTGTTTGAGAACAGCTGGAAAATAAACCACGGATGTCGCAGAGAATGTTAATCAGATTTTCATAATACATTGTTACCATGGCTTCCAGGGATCCAAACTCACAGGAACCCGGGAAAGATTTTTTGATTAGTGGACAGTCTATAATCCTTTCAAATATGTGTTTTACTCTGATTTCTTTAATTATCAAAATTACATAAAATAACCTATTTTTCACATGCATGTTGTAAAAGACATAAAGATCACAATCTGCTATTTACTGGTGTCTTTTGAAGTACTGTAGACTGAGCAGCTTTTTAACCATTTCTTGAAATAAATCCATTATCCACAAACAGAACCTTTCTGACCTCTGTCCAACAGACAAATCCTACCTAACTATGCCATTTAGGTCTCTTGGTTTTCACGTGACCTTACACGTTGCAGGAAGAATTAAATCTGTAACCAAGCTAGCTTTAATTAGAACATTTAGGGCTCATTCGCATGGCACAAGATACAATGCTTTTAGATCTGTAAAGCGTATTTCTTTTATGTATTTGAACGCAGTTTTATGTTATGCTATGGACTCAATCACACAGCTGCATTTAGCGAAGAGCTGCCTATGTCCTAGTAACCAAGGACACTATGAAACAAGCTGCTTGCGTCTTCTCAACCAAGGATTCTAGGCAGAACTCCTGACTGCAGATACCAATCTGCAAGATCCAGCAAAATGTGCAGGCTGGAGAGTCAGGTTAGGAGTAAGCAGAAGAAGCAGCAGAAAAATAAGGAACTTTGGCTTGATGGGGGTTCAGGGTAACAGAATCCACTAGTTACACTAGCAGGCAAGCAGCAGGAATATACAAGAAGTCTGTAGCTGAATCTTGGAGTAGTGTGGACAGGTACTTGGGGGTAGCATGGAGCAGAATCAGAGGCAGAAGTGAACTCACATAGCAAGCCAAGGTCAGCAATGAGTGGGCAATGCAGTGCCAAAACAGTACAGCGGGATCCAAAATCAGGTAATTAGAAAGCCAGGTCGGTAACAGGAAGCATTTGAAAAACACATACTGGGACACAGGACACAAGCTGAAGACCAGTCACCACTGACACCAAGTCAGACCATTGCTTAAATAGGCTGCTTGGCACCAACACTAACCCTGGGCATGCACACACATCTGCGCACACACTGTGATGCATGTACACAAAAACATGCACTTCAGTGCGTGGGCACGTGCCTAGCCACAACACTATATACAGAGCCATGAGCAAAGACTGGCACATATGCAGATGCCCAAACCAGCTGGCCAACAGATATTCCCTGATAAAAAAAAAATCAATTATGTGCTTAAAGTGGATGTAAACCCTACATATACCCAGTGAAGTGAACAGCCTCAGATGATACATAGGGATGAAACAAATCTCCCTATATAAGTCTTACATGTATATATGCTGTCTTCAGCATGATATACTGTTTAGAAAATGCACATTCTGTTATATTTTTCACTTGCTCGTTCCTATGTAGGAGGAGATGATTGCTAGATGCTGTGAGACACTGTGAGAGACTGTGTGAAAGCTGATTGGAGGAAAGGCACACACCCCCTTCCCACACATGCAGAGCGGTGTCTGTGTATTGTTTAGCTGGCTGCTAATCTATTTTTAGCAACCTCCTCCATATCTAAATTCTTTGTCCCGTCTCCCAGAACGTGTGAGAATTTATCAGGAACTTATCAGGCTGATAACAGAGCTATGGAGAAAGAGAGAGCTACGTGACATATCTCTTTGAAGAGAGATAAAAAAAACACTACAGATAGATGTGTCCAACTCAAATTTCTTGAAACGGATTGACATCCACTGTAAGGCCTCATGCACACAGGACATTTTTTGACTGTTTTACAGCAGATGTTTTTAGCTGCAGATGTTTTTTTCTACAGTCAATAAACTCTTCATCATGTTATCCTACGCAAGAGTGGGGTCCGATCACGCTGCCTGAGATGGCGTCATTGGAAAAAATGGAATCGGCAAATATAATAGCAATGGCCTACTACTATTGAAGACATTTGTTCTCCCTGCTGCTGTTAGACTTTACAATCAAAGCTGCTCCCAGTGAACCATTAACCATAATACACACGGTTATTACTGTTTAACTGTGTAATAGTTACTGTTATTACTGTTTTACTGTGTAAAATAGTAAAATACTACTTGTGTGCAATATTACTTGCAATACGTGCAATATTACCTGCAATACGTGCAATACTACCTGCAATACATTCTTTTTCCTCATTTGTAGTTATACATTGTCTTGTGTATATACTTGTATACTATAGTATGTCTATTGTCTATTCTTTTATATATTTGCATTTATTTGTTTTTTCATGCTGCTGTAACAAAGAAATTTCCCCACTGTGGGACGAATAAAGGTTTATCTTATTTTATCTTATGTGCGGCTCATGATCTGATCATCACCAATACCATCTTCCGCCTGCCTACTCGCAAAAGGACATCCTGGATGCACCCACGCTCCAAGCACTGGAGTCTCATTGATTATGTCATCGTGTGGAGGTAAGACAGACAGGATGTATGGGTAACCAAGGTCATGCCAAGTGCTGACTGCTGGACTGACCATAGACTCATCATCTCTAAACTAAACCTTCACATCAAGCCAAAGAGGCATCCACAGGGAAACAAAGCTACAATGAAGAAGATCAATGTCTGTAAACTGAGGAACTCTAACACAGCAGCTTCACTAGTAGAAGATCTTGACAACCAACTTTCAGAGCTGCAATTAGATGAAAATGTGACTGGGAATGCTTCCGGGATATTGTGCACTCTTCTGCACTAAAGGCTCTTGGACCCTCACACAGGAAGCACCAGGATTGGTTTGATGAAAAAGATGAAGATATCAAGGCCCTACTTGCTGAAAAGCACTGCCTTCACCGTGCTCATCAGAACTACCTGTCATCAACAGCCAAAAAAAATGCCTTTAACAACATTCGCAGGATCGTACAGAGCAAGCTTCGCAAGATGCAGGACTCCTGGTTGAGTGCTAAAGCAGACGAAATACAGAAGTTTGCTGATGGCAATGATGCCAAATGGTACTATGAACCCCTCAGATCCTTGTATGGACCTCAGATCCTTGTATGGACCTCAGCCCTCAGGGAGCTCCCCTATACTAGACTCATATGGTGCAACTCTCATTACTGTGAAGACTCTGATTCTACAAGGTTGGGCTGAGCACTTCCAATCCGTACTGAACCGCCCATCCTCCATCAATAGCATTGTCAAGCAAGGGTGCATGTTGGCACCGACCCTGCTCAGCATAAGGTTTTCAGCCATGCTGTCAGACGCATTTCAGAACAGTTCCTTGGGGATCAGCCTGAGATACAGGACCGAAGGGAAATTGTTCAACCTGTGAAGACTCCAGGCTGTCACCAAGGTAAAGGAGACTGTGCTACGAGAGCTTCTTTTTGCTGACAACTGTGCCCTGAATGCTGGATCAGAGCAGGAAATGCAAGCCAGGATGGACAAACTCACAGCAGCATGTGACAACTTCTGTCTCCTTATCAACACAAAGAAAACAAAAGTTATGCACCAGCCAGCTCCGAAAGCCCATCATCAAAAGCCCACCATCACTTTGAAGAGACAAAAGCTGTAAGCAGTGGACCAGTTTACATATCTTGGCAGCAGCCTCTCCCGTGACGTTTACCATCAAGGTCAACTGCTGAATTGCCAAGGCAAGCTCTGCATTTGGCAGACTGTGGATCAACGTGTGGTACTGCTGTGAAATAAGACTTGCTACAAAGCTCAAAGTCTATCAGGCAGTAGTGCTAACTACCCTGATGTATGCCAGTGAAACTTGAACTGCATCCTGGAGGCACGCTGGCAACTGAACCACTTCCACATGTCCTACCCACACAGACTTCTGAGGATCCGGTGGTAGGACAAGATGCCAGACATTGAAGTCATCTCTAGAGCAGGCCTGCTGTCAGTCCACACCCTGCTGATGAAAGCCCAGACTCGCTGGGCAGGCCATGTTGCAAGGATGCCAGACTACTGCATCCCCAAACAGCTCCTTTATGGTGAGCTGTCTCACGGAAAGTGTTTGCATGGGGGACAAAAGAAGCGATACAAAGACACGCTGAAAGCCTCTTTCAAGTGCCTGGATAGCGACACCACCTCTTGGAAAGCCCTGGCACAAAATTTATCGACATGGCGCATGCTGATCCACAAAGGCTGCCAGACATCTGAATCCAGAAGGACAACTATAGCATAAGGGAAGTGAGCACTCCGTAAAGCCAGAGCTGAAAATTCTGCAACAGTGGTGCATACATGTCTGCCCGGCATGTGGCAGAACATTCCGTGCCCATATCTGTCTTAACAGCCACCTGTGGACACACCGTGGGCAGCCAATAACCTGTTAGATGTTAAGGTCCTCTTCGAAGATGATGGACGAATATCATCATCATGTTATCCTATGTGTTCATGCACACATAGGCTGTTATCAACTGTTTTTGGCAGGGACATTTTTGAGCTGTAAAAAAACCCCCAAGACCAGTGGGTTCTGAGAGATGTTTTTCAGCTGCAAAAATACTCCAAAACACTGCTAAATGCCTGTCCCCAGTGTTTTTGGACGTTTTAGATCAATTGAGAAAAAAAAACCGCTGGCCCTTTAAAAACGCAAAAAAGTGCAAAAACGCCAGTAATAAAACACTAATAAAAGCTGAAAAAAAATCACTGATAAGCTACTGACGTTTTTAGGACTTTTTTTAACGTCCTGTGTGCATGAAGCCTAAGAAATACCCTGAAAGCTCCACTTCTTTCATTCCAAGTCCCAGACATTCTAAAATAGTTCTGCACTTGGTGCAAGGCAGTGCACCCTCATGACATATATATAGGGTCAGTATGGTAGAATCAACAGTTTATTAATCTAGTCAATCCGATTATGATTTCTGTTTACATGTTTCAGACGACGATTATAATTTATTATACATGCAGTCTCAAGATATAAGCAAAGAATACAGTATCTCCCAAAAGTGAGTACACCCCTCACATTTTTGTAAATATTTTATTATATCTTTTCATGTGACAACACTGAAGAAATGACACTTTGCTACAATGTAAAGTAGTGAGTGTACAGCTTGTATAACCGTGTAAATGTACTGCCCCCTCAAAATAACTCAACACACAGCCATTAATGTCTAAACCGCTGGCAACAAAAGTGAGTACACCCTTAAGTGAAAATGTCCAAATTGTGCCCAAAGTGTCAATATTATGTGTGGCCACCATTATTTCCAGCACTCTCTTAACCTTATTGGGCATAGAGTTCACCAGAGCTTCATAGGTTGCCACCGGAGTCCCCTTCTACTCCTCCATGACGACATCAGGGTGCTGGTGGATGTTAGAGACCTTGTGCTCCTTCAACTTCCATTTGAGGATGCCCCGCAGATGCTCAATAGGGTTTAGGTCTGGAGACATGCTTGGCCAGTTCATCACCTTTACCCTCAGCTTCTTTAGCAAGGCAGTGGTCATCTTGGAGGTGTGTTTGGGGCCGTTATGTTGGAATGCTGCCCTGCGGCCCAGTCTCCGAAGGAAGGGGATCATGCTCTGCTTCAGTATGTCACAGTACATGTTGGCATTCATGGTTTCCTCAATGAACTGTAGCTCCCCAGTGCTGGCAACACTCATGCAGCCCCAGACCATGAAACTCCCACCACCATGCTTGAATGTAGGCAAGACACACGTCTTTGTACTCCTCACCTGTTTGCTGCCACACACGCTTGACACCATCTGAACCAAATAGTTTTATCTTGGTCTCATCAGATCACAGGACATGGTATCTATAATCCATGTCTTTAGTCTACTTGTCTTCAGCAAACTGTTTGCGGGCTTTCTTCATCATCTTTAGAAGACCAATTTGATGCAGTGTGCAGCGTATGGTCTCAGCACTGACAAGCTAACCCCCTACCCCTTTAACCTCTGCAGAAATGCTGGAATCACTCATACGTCTATTTCTCAAAGACAACCTCTGGACATGACGCTGAGCATGTGCACTCAACTCCTTTAGTCAACCATGATGAAGCCTGTTCTGAGTGAAACCTGTCCTATTGAACCGCTGTATGGTTTTGGCCACCATGCTGCAGCTTAGTTTCAGGGTCTTTGCAAGCTACTTATGGCCTAGGCCATCTTTATGTAGAGCAACAATTCTTTTTTTCAAATCCTCAGAGAGTTCTTTGCCATGAGGTGCCATGTTGAGCTTTCAGTGACCAGTATGAGAGAGCAAGAGCAATAACACCAAATTTAACACACCTGCTCCCCATTCACATCTGAGGCCTTAGTAACACTAACGAGTCAAAAGACGCTTGGGAGGGAAAATGGCTAATTGGGCCCAATGTGGACATTTTCACTTATGGGTGTACTCACTTTTGTTGCCAGCAGTTTAGACATTAATGACTGTGTGTTGAGTTATTTTGAGGGGACAGCAAATTTACACTGTTATACAAGCTGTACACTCACTACTTTACATTGTAGCAAAGTGTAATTTCTTCAGTGTTGTCACATGAAAAGATATGATAAAATATATACAAAAAAACGTAAGGGGTGTACTCACTTTTGTAAGATACTGTAACTATAAATAATGCAACTTATGGCAGGTTAGGTTTAATTCATGCCATTCTGCTTGCATCCCATGTCCCAAATAGTGCACATAAAATGATAAATAAAATCAACAGGTTTTAGCTTGTGCTAAAAGATTTCTTTTGAAGCCTTTTTTGAAATAATTGGGGATTAAATATTCCAGTGTTGGAGCAAACCAAAACTCCATAAAGGTACCAAGGTAAGCTGAGGTATAAATAACAAATCTGCTCTGGATAGGAAGCCCTTGGGGTCACAAGTCGCAGTGATAATAATGACTTCAAATTCTGCGAAATGTCAGCTTAAAGCAGTTTCTTAAGCCCGAGTTAAACAAAGAATTGTTTCGCTGCATCTCAACTGTGAAGGAGGATCGTAGTATGGCCTGACCTTACTATTTGAAGGTCTGATTCATCTACAGAAGAGCTAGGGACAAGCGAGATTAGCCTTGGAAAACGTCACAACATATGAAGACTGCTGTTAAAATCCAAGCCCTTTGTGTTAAGGAACTACTAAAAGGCAGTGACAGTTAGGGAAGACATTGGGTAATTAGTGGGAATTGGAAGGAAGCTTCTTTGTAGAGGGCAACCAGTACATAAAAATTCTCAGAAAGGCTCTTGGAAGCATAACTCAGGTCTAATTAAAAAGCAGGAGGACTGTCTAAATTGCTAAATATGTATAAATCAGTTAACAGCGGATATATAGTCCTGTACCTGACACCCCCTGCAGTTATGTCTCTCTTCACCGATCAGATATGCTTAATCATGCTAATTAGCAATATTGACTATACAGAGCCAGAAAGAAAAATGTTACCATATGTATGATTTTTTTTTTTTCAATTGTACAGACATTGTCCGCTATTAGAGTTGAGCGAACACCTGGAAGTTCGGGTTCTGCTGGTCCGTCCGAACTTCGGGACAAAGTCCAGGTCCGGGTCCGGACGGAACCCGAACGATCGCACGGACAACGAACCCCATTGAAATCAATGGGGACCCGAACTTTTAGGCACAAAAATGGCTGTAGGAAAGTCCTGGAAAGCCCCAGAGGGCTGCAAAAGGAAGTAAAATGGGGGTAAGGGTAGGGCAAGTGCCCTACAAAAAAATGGGGACAGGGAAATAACTGTAAATATTTTTAAAAAAATAAAAACATAAAAAAAGCAAAAATGGAGGTGAATGTGGATCATCTTCAAACTGTGTCTGAAAAGTATTAATTAACGGTAGAAGCCATATAACTGTTCTAAAATCATCTTCAAACTAGGGCAAGTGCCCTACAAATAAATGGGGATAGGGAAAA
>BLSH010539147.1:414533-432992 GCA_018402905.1 Glandirana rugosa
TTGAGAAGGTACGGAAACCCGAAAGACACCATAGTAACCAAAAGTAATAATTAGTAAAAATAATAAGTAACCAAAGGTACTGAAACAGTAAAAATAAGTGGTACTGAAACGATGGCCATGTTATTTGACGCGACGAATAGTCAAACAAGATGGTTATGGTGTAAAAGGGTTACAAAAACCGTTGACGTGACCTAAGACCAGGTATTGCGTGTGGTACACCTAACTGTGTGACGTGGTGTCCTGGGTTCCAAAAAACGTCACGATGTCCTAGAAACACAAATAAGTATCGCCTATCACAACTCGCTTGGGCCTGACATTGCAAGCCCAGGCATGGCTTGAACCGAACCCGAACGATTTTTGAAATGTCCGGGTCCGGGTCCGTGCCACGGACACCCTAAAGTTCGGTACGGACCCGAACGTTACAGTCCGGGTTCGCTCAACACTATCCGCTATGAATAAACACAAAGATCCTGTAGCACTGCAAAAAACCTTGGGTCCTGTGGTGCAGTGTGTCAATCCACATGGTGTGCGTTATGGACCAGAATCCAGTGCAGTTGCCAAAAACATTGGGAAAATGTGGTATTGGTAGAACAAACTGATAAGCAGCGCAGTTTATTGTACCGGTAGCAAAGTCATGGTGAATAAAAATGACAAAGTCATGGAAACCAATGAATAATAAAAATGATTAATAATGAAAACCAATGATACCACAGAAAGCCCAAAGGCATGGAAGAGTTGACACTATCCGGAGGGCTCGCTGGTGGAACATGGAAGGGCGCCAAGAGCCATGCTGAGATGGCTGGAAGCCCGGTGTGAGTAGACACTAGTAGACTGCTGGCTGGGGGCCAACCACGGCTGTGTGCAGACTATGATAGTGCTGGGCCATCCCAAGCAAAGGATGGAGGTTCAGGATATCCACTGGATTTGGGCCAAGCTGGTAGAAGGTGGGAGAGCCAACAGGAATGCAGACCAGAAGCCGGGTGAGCTGAGCCGGAGCTGTCAGGCGTGCCTGGATGACATCACGCTAAGCCAGAGGTGCAGAAAGGAAAGGGAAGTCCGTGAGCCAGCATGGAACGCAAGCTGTTGACTACGCATTTTGCACGCATGCGTTTTGTCAAGGTCTATTTCCCTGATTTTTCTTCTATTATGGCCATTTCACAGGAACAGAAGGTGATGGCAAATTCCACATTTGCAACTGGAACAGCAATTGAAGGGAAATCTATGAATGAGGACACATATATTGGTATGGGACAGATTTCTGCATAGTCAACAAAAGCAATGGCCAAGGGCTTCAGGAACGTATTTCTATGTATAGTATTAGTTTTCATTTTCTAACCTCATCTGCCAGTTGCGTCCCCATTCTTCCTATCCCTGAATAATTTTGGTATTTTTGTTGGTGAATAATGTACTGTGTATGGAACATTACCCGTAACAACTTTATAAAAAAATAATGTTCTTTAGCAAGGAGCATACATTCCACATTAATAATTATACTACCAAAATTAGTGTGTGGTGTAAAATGCCTCCAGCATTGCTCCTGTTTCTTCTTACTGGAGGCTGCTATTTGGCTGAAACCCCAGCAGTAAATCATAAGGCGGAACTAAACCCATTGATTTGCCGGTTTCAAAAAACAGTTACATTCCACATCCAGTACATCGCTAGGTCACGCACTGACGCGTTCCGTCATCCCGACTTCCACAGAGGGCGTTTTACACTATGTGGGACTTGCTCTTTCATTTATATATGATTGGCGAGACGCTGGTTAAGAACACTTGACGAGGATTGAGGCACTGAGTGGTGTTTGGAGGAAGCGATTAGCCTCACTTAGCACTAACAGGCTACTGAGGATGAGGATCCTGGTTTAGTACTTCCAAAGGCTTATCACTTACCTAGGTCTGGTAAGTGCATTCCCAAAGGGGGATTCTATTTATTCCACGTGGTGTTCGAGTGATGGTGGAAGGTGCACATAGAAAAATTCCTATCACCTGTGGCTATTTTACCTGAAGAACTCATCACGTTTTTATGAACATTGGGGATGTTTTAGCTCTGCTACAAATACCCTGATTTTATGTTATTTGAAAGTTCTCATTTTCTATATATTTAGCAGCAGCTTTGTATTAGGTTTGGGCAGTGCAGCTTCAAGCGCAGAGCAGAGACTGTGGGCGCATTAACTCTGGTTTATTGTTATGAACCACTGTATACTGATGATATGTGATTTGACCCGGTGGGGTCTACCCTGGAGGTGAGAGCCCACTCCATCTGGTGAAGGGAGCACGCCTGTCAACCCATTTTGTGCATGAACCTGCTTACTAATTTACCTACCACACGAGAAGCACTAGTCCAGATACTTTTAATCTACCTATTGTGTTATTTGCTACTGCACACTGGGACTTATGAAAGATTGCCTACTGGCACTAGCACTTTACTCCTTCCAGTATTTTTTGCACGTCTGTGGACATGCTATGAAATTACATTGTTATGCACTTTAAAGAAAGCACTTGTATTTATTTATTCATTTGTTTGATTATTATTGTTCTAATGATTGTGCTTTTATTGGTGCCTTACGCATCCAGCTAAGACACCACACACTTATTTGTAATGTTTTGCATAGTTATACCTGCAAAAGGGGCCAGCCTGAAGTGATCTAGCAGGACTTAATTTTCTGACTAAAGTTACACTTTAACCACTTCAATACAGGACACTAAGGGCTGGTTCACACTGCTGCAATGTGAATCCACTGTGGGTTCCCGCATCGCATGTCTCCCAGCGGCAATTCACATTGCCATATGCAAACTGCAGGGAGTGTCAATACAAAGCTAATGACATCCCAAAATCGGTTCGCATATCGCACAGCGAACTGCAAACTCGCACAGGAATCGGATTGCATGGGTGTGAACACCCATGCGATCTGATTCCGCTGCGGACCACAAAAAAGGGTCCTGTGCGAGTTTGTTCCGAATGCGATTTCAGCCATTCTATCTGTATGGCTGAAATCGCATCGCAATGCCGTGCGAATCACATCCGGTCTCCGGGATCGCAGCAGTGTGAATTGGCCCTTATACACCCTTTGTGCCCAGACCTGTTTTCAGCTTTCAGGGCTCTCATACTTTGAATGACAATTACTCAGTCATACAACACAGTACCTAAACAAAATTGTTATAATTTTTTTCACACAAATAGAGATTTCTTTTGGGGGTATTTAGTCACCTCTGAGTTTTTTATTTTTTGTGACATAAGTGAAAAAAAGAGCGAAAATTTTGAATAAAAAAACACTTTTTTTTAGTTTCTATGATAACATGTTACAAATAAGTCATTTTTGTTCATACATTTTGGCCAAAACGTATACTGCTACATATCTTTGGTAAAAATAATCCAAATAAGTGTATTGGTGGCAATCATTGAAAATTGATCACACCTGATGTACTGATGGCCTGACTCTTTTGTTGAGGCCCTAAAATGTCAGAAATGTACAAATACCCCCCCTTCAATGACCCCTTTTTGAAAAGTAGACAGTCCAAGGTATTTAGTAAGAGGCACAGCAAGTTTTTTGAAGTTGTAATTTTTTTCCCCACAATTCTTGGTAAAGTGAAGAAATTATTTTTTTTTCTCATACACAGCATATGCGTACTTCCAATTACACCTCCAAATACATTCTGCTACTCTTCCCGAGTATGGCGATACCATATTTGTGAATCTTTTTCACAGCCTGGCCACATAGAGAGGTCCAACATGCAGGGAGCACCATCATGCATTCTAGGAGCATAAATTACACATCTAATTTCCTAACAACCTATTACACTTTTGAAGGCCCTGGAGCACCAGGACAATGGAATTACCCACAAAATGACCCCATTTTGGAAAGCAAACACCCCAACATATATTCTATAAGACATTGAGTCTTTTGAATAGTTGATTTTTTTCCACAAGTTTTCGAAAAACATGGAAAGAAAATGAAAATGTTTTTATTTTTACACAATGTGGTCAACTTATAAGATATTTCCAACACATAGCATGTACATAGCAAAAATTATACCCCAAAATACATTCTGCTACTTGTTCTGAGTATGGCAATAACACATATGTGAGTCTTTTACACAGACTGGCCACATAGAGAGCCCAACATGCAGGGAGCACCGTTCTAGGAGTATAAATTATGCATACATTTCCTAACCCCCTATCACACTTTTGAAAGCCCTGGAGCACCAGGGCAATGGAATTACCCACAAAATGACCCCATTTTGGGAAGCAAACACCCCAGCGTATATACTATTAGGCATTATGGGTCTTTTGAACGGTTCATTTTTTTCCACAAGTCTTCGGAAAACGTGGGAAAACAATGAAAACACATATATAAAAATATTATTTTTTTTACACAAAGTGGTCAATTTATAAGATTTTTCTAACACATAACATGTACATAGCAAACATTACCCCCTAAAATACATTCTGGCACTCGTCCCAAGTATGGTGATACCACATGTGTGAGACTTTTACACAGCCTGGCCACATACAGAGGTCCAGCATTGAAGTAGTACCTTCAGGCATTCTAGGAGCATAAATTATGCTACTCTGATGGGTTGGTGACAGGTACTTGGGTACTCTGATGGGCTGGTGACAGGTACTCATGTACTCTGATGGGACGGTGACAGGTATTCGGGTACTCTGATGGGATGGTGACAGGTACTCAGGTACTCTGGTGGCTGGTGACAGGTACTCGGATACTCTGGTGGCTGGTGACAGGTACTCGGGTACTCTGGTGGCTGGTGACAGGTACTCAAGTACTCTGATGGGCTGGTGACAGGTACTCGGGTACTTTGATGGGCTGGTGACAACTATTTTGATGGGCTGGTGACAGGTACTCTTTAATCAGTGTGCTTGGTTTATACAGTAAGTATGTCCTTCTCACACACGATCAGTGTGTGAGGAGGAGAACCCAGTAACAGCCCTTTACCGTGGTTTGTTTACATTCTGGAACCGGCTGACAGAGCCGGTCACGTGGTAAAGAGGCAATTTTATTGGCTCTTTACTGCGATCAGGAATGGGCTGTGTCAGGGTGACAAGCCTCATCCCTGATCGCTGCTCTGCGCTTCATGCACGAGGACAGTGTATGTCACCGCCTGTGATTGGGCACAGCCGGTCACGTGTTAAAGAACCGTCTTTATTGGCTTTTTACACTGATCGGGGATGGACTGTGTCCAAGGGACACGCCTCATCCCCGATTACCACGATGGGGGCCGCAGAGCGGCGAGAATGGGAGGACGTCATATGACATCCACCCAGGATGGGAGAGCACCTTTGCCGGCGTCATTTTACTATACGCTGGTAAGGAAGTGGTTAAAGGTCTCCCACTTTGGGCCTTTATACGTACAACCTTATAATAGTATGACAAGAATTAAGACTAGACAGGAAATGTGGTAGGAGGAAGAGCCAGTAAAAGACAATTGACTTAGGGGGCAGCAGCTATGAATTCAGCCATGTTTCTGATGACAGTTTTTCAATGGCCGCAGATTTACAGTACTTTTAGTTTGAATTGAATCAATGACTTCCACCTAAAATCCAGTAACAATAATACCATTAATAATATAATTTTATTTTTTCCGCTTAAGAATCAATTACCCTGGTGCCCATCTTTTATTGCAAATCCACTGAGGTAGCACTGCCATGACAACAGTTCCCGGTAATTATTTAGAATTTGTGTTTTTTTTTCAAATTTAGTAAATCTAGTACCATGCATAAATATCTTTTAGAAGCCTGTGCTTTCTTTGTATTTTAATTGCTTATTCTAGCAACAATAAATAGTTGGCCTTCTTCAAATCATGTATTCTAATGATGTGTTTTCATCTTTTAGGAACATCACAATATAAAAATGATTTATTTTTTTATATAAATATAGCACATATGGCTTTGTTTCTTAACCCATCTAATGAAACTGGAAGGACAGGTCTAACATCTTTTGATGTTTCAAAGCAACATTTCCATTTTGTGTTTGATGCTACAAACACTTCATTCTTGGTTCACAAGAAAAAGAAATTAGTTAATAAGTGGCATTTAGCTATAGATATTAGAAAAAAAGTAGTGTACTAATTACAATGAAACTACAACTACAGGCAAACAAATAAATGTGTAGTTGAAATACATAAAAATGAACTGTTTAAACTGCCAAAGGTTTTGTTATTCTGTTTGGTCAGTTTTGTAAACCATTTTGCATTACACAGAACAGTCAGGAAAATGATTCTACTGTTTTCACGATACTGATTTTTGTGTCAAATGTGTGTTCATTGCAACATTAACCACTTACTGATTGCGCTATAGCAAAATGACGGCTACAGCGCAGTCAGCCAGTTCTGGGAGGATGTCATATGACGTCCTCTGGACACAGATCACAGATTGGGGTAAAGAGTCAATTACATTGGCTCTTTACCATGTGATCAGCTGTATCCATCACAGCTGACCCCAATGTAAACACACTTGCTGGTTATCTGCATTCCAGTCACAGCATGAGGAAAGAGTCGGTAACCGGCTAGTGTGAAAGGGGACATTTGCACTGATCATTAGCATCCTGAACATCAGTGCAGCCCCAAAATTGCCCATCAGTGCTGTCCATCAGTGCCGCCTCATGAGTGCCGCCTATTAGTGCCCATCAGTGCAGCCTCATCAGCGCACATCAGTGAAGGAGGAAAACTATTGGTTTGCAAATTTTTATAACAGAAACGAAGAATTTTTTTTCCGTTTGTTTACCAAACAATAAAAAACCCAGTGGGGACTAAATGCCAACAAAAGAAAGCTCTATTTATGAGAAAAAAAAAAATATAAAAATGTAATATTGGTACTGTGTTGCATGACCGCACAATTGTTATTCAAAGTGCTACAGTGCTGAAAGCTGAAAATTGACCTTGGCAGGAAGGGGGTAAAAGTACCCAGTGGGCAAGTGATTAAATTAACAGTGTAATGTTGTTTATTCTTTCTCCAGTGAACAGGATGGAGGTGGGGAGGTGACATAAGAAGTTGCAAAACTGAATCAGGAAGAAAGGGTATCCCCTGCAGTATAAATCACTATACGTTGGTATCATATGTTCATGTCTGCTCCTCGGGTTACAGCTAATATCTCTCTACCAGTTGGCCATCACCTTTCTGAATCTGCCTCCTACTTAGACAAATGGAAGAAACACACAACCGAGTGGGACAATAAACATATTGTAGCAAGACTTTAGCGGTACCTACATTAAACTCAAAAAGACCAAAATATACACAGGTTAACATTTTCTACTTCTAATACTGTTAATGCATAAAAAGGGAAAAAACAAAACTTCTGTGAAATGGTTGTCAGTTAAAGCGGAACTGAACCCTCCAATAATTTTTAGCTAAGGAAGCTGAAATCTTATGCTGGGTGCACACAATGAGATTATCGGGTGAATGATCATCCGTTGTTTTTTTTTTTGCATGCTAATCTCAGATAGAATCAGAAGAGTTTACTTTAGTCATGAAAATTCTCGCATGACAGAATAAAAAATCGGAAGCGATGTGATGTGTTGTAGTGTATTTGCATTGCATTTTCGAACGACAGCTGTACTGGCTGAACGAAAATCATACGATCGGGCATCGTACGAGAACATTTTTTGCAGGTCCGATCATGTCCGGGTGGAAAACATGATCGGCTCTCGAAAGAGCTGTACTAACGATCCGATTATCGTACGATCGATTTGAAAACTGTATTTTCCGTACGATTTTCTGATCGTGTGTACGGGGCTTTAGCCTCTGTTTGATCTGCAGCTGCCAGGGTGCTGCACATGTGATTATTTATGACACCAGCCATTTGGTGGTTTAACAGTTTGGTTGAAGGCACAAGCAAAATGTGACAGCATTCCTGGCATACTCGGAATGTAACTGTTTTTTGAAACTTTTAAATCTTTGTGTTTAGTTTTAATCTTTACTGTGAGAGTAAAAAAATACCCTTCTTCACCCTGGCAGTGGCAGTTAGGTTATTTCCCTGGATCAGTCATTTCACTGATGATTCTTATGAACTGTTGATAATCCTGCAGTTTCTAGTAAGAAATTAATCCAGTCCGAATCATTTCAGTGTGCTTTGGGTCCAGACTAATGAACGCTATAGATGGATGTGCTTTGTTCATTTTTAATTTGTGAGGTTTGCAACCACTTTAACCCTTTAAGACTTAGCCTATGACATGTCAAAACGCATGCCAAATCGGCAGTGATTGCCGGCAATGGAGATGCCCGAATCCGTGTGCTTTGGTGGCATTTGCGGCGCCGCACCAATTCCCAAAAGTAGTTCTTGTACTGCTTTTGGCGACTTCGGGGTGCGATTTCCATAGACATCTGTGCAGAAACCTGCACACATTTCTCTGAAATCTCCCCCGAAGTAGGGACTGACATGCGGGAATGAAATGGTGCAAGTTCAGCTGAACTCACACAATCTCATTCCCATTGTCAGTGTGAACCAGGGCTCAAGGTCGTTGAAGTCTTATTTCCCAGTCCAAATTTAGCAGCACCAGTATGCCAATTCATTTGTGCAAACAACAGAATGAGATCTAAAACTACAACAAAATAGAAGTAAAATATTACTTAATATTTCAAATGTGCCATAAGCAAATAAACAATAGTAAAACTTTAAAATAATTGTCCTGGGGCCCCAGCCATATTAATGAAAGTCTGCAAAGTTACACAAACTACCTAAATTAGATCAGTTAAAGAGATTACAGACTAACACCAGAGCCTGACAACTATAACTTACTATCTGGGGTAACTAAATGAAAATAAAATTGTCAGTTGAACTTCATATAACATTATTTGAAAACACAGTAAAGTGGATAGTATTATAATCCTTGTGTGTTGAACTGTCAGGCAGATATAGTTCTTATGGATCTGTGTCCAATAGCTAGGTGTCAAAGTGTATTAGTCAAAAGTTCCTTGAGGACTGGGTGGTCCTGTTAAAAATGCTGTCAGTTACAATTTGCAAGTAAGCCGATTATGAGCTGAATATTATCTCAAACACAGAATACATTTTCAAACCATAATCTTTCTATGATCTAAAAATATTCCAGACTAAGATAGTGATTAGGCCCAGCAACATGCAATACTTGGTAAATAATACTAGTGCTTCGCTTTTATGTGATTGACAGGGTGTGACGGGAGTCACTTTGGGTGGGGGGCCCGTGGAACCCAGCTTACCTTAGAGGGGTCAGAAAACTCCTTTTTCAGCTCCCCAGGTTCCTCTTATGTCTAAGTCACCCTGTGTTTATTAGGGGCACAGGGTGACCAAAGAAGCCCAGTCTGGTCTGATCTAACTAGACTTCGTACAACCACCCTATACCCTATAGTCTACAACATGTCTACAACACTGACATTGGGCGTTTGAACTGTGTGCAGGCACGCATGCCCAAGTCATAGGAGAGGAAAAGCTCCTTTAACAGGTCTCTCCATGAAAGAAGTGATCTGCGCGACCAGTTACTGTTATAGTTGTTGAAAGGGTAAAAGTTACAGTACCACTAGTTGTTGGCTGCGTGCCCAGATTTTGTTTATAGATGTGTTGATAAGTTTGAATGTACAGTGGGGATCGAAAGTTTGGGCACCACAGGTAAAAAATTGTAATAATGTGCATAAAGAAGCCAAGGAATGATGGAAAAATCTCCAAAAGGCATCAAATTACAGATTATACGTTCTTATAATATGTCAACAAAAGTTAGATTTTATTTCCATCATTTACACTTTCAAAATAACAGAAAAAAAAAATGATATCTGCAAAAGTTTGGGCACCCTGCAGAGTTAATATCTTGTACTGCCCCCTTTGGCAAGTATCACAGCTTGTAAACACTTTTTGTAGCCAGCCAAGAGTCTTTCAATTCTTGTTTGAGGTATCTTTGACGATTCTTCCTTACAAAAGTCTTCCAGTTCTTTGAGATTTCTGGGATGTCTGTCACGCACTGCTCTTTTAAGGTCTATCCATAGATTTTCAATTATGTTGAGGTTAGGAGATTGTGAAGGCCATGGCAAAACCTTCAGTTTACGCCTCTTGATGTAATCACCCGTGGATTTCGAGGTGTGTTTAGGATCATTATCCATTTGTCGAAGCCATCCTCTCTTTAACTTCAGCTTTTTCACAGATGGCATCAAGTTACCATCCAAAATTTGCTGAAATTTTATTGAATCCATTTTTCCTTCTACTCATGAGATGTTCCCTGTGCCACTGGCTGCAATACAACCCCAAAGCATGATTGATCCACCCCCATGCTTAACAGTTGGACAGAGGTTATTTTCATTAAATTCTGTGCCCCTTCTTCTCCAAACGTACCTTTGCTCATTCCGGCCGAAAAGTTCAATTTTAACCTCATTGGTCCACAGAACTTGTTTCCAAAATGCATCAGGCTTGTCTATATGTTCATTTGCAAAGTTCAAACGCTGATTTTTGTGGTGAGGATGTAGAAGAGGTTTTCTTCTGATGACTCTTCCATGAAGACCATATTTGTACAAGTATCTCTTTATAGTGGAATAGTGTACTACAACTCCAGTGTCTGCCAGATCTTTCTGGAGGGATCGTGCAGTCAAACGTGGGTTTTGAATTGTTTTTCTTACAATCCTGCGAGCTGTTCTGTCTGATATTTTTCTTGGTCTTCCAGATCTTGCTTTAACTTCCACTGTTCCTGATGACTGCCATTTCTTAATTACATTCCGAACAGAGGATATTGACATCTGAAAACGCTTTGCTATCTTCTTATAGCCTTCTCCAGCTTTGTGAACGTCAGCTATTTTCAGTTTCCGGTTTCTAGACAACTGCTTAGAAGATCCCATGGTGCTGATTGTTGGGGCAAGGTCAGATGAGTCTGGGCATTTAAAACCTTTGATATTGACATCACCTGGTCTTCCCAGACGATGATTGAGAACAACCCATGACACTGGCAGGTCTCAGCCTTGCAAAGGGGGCAGTGCATGCTATAAATTCTGCAGGGTGCCCAAACTTTTGAAGACGCCATTTTTTTGTTTTCTGTAATCTTGAAAGTGTCAATGATGGAAATAAAATCTAACTTTTGTTGACATATTATAAGAATGTTTAATCTGTAATTTGATGCCTTTTGGAGATTTTTCCATCTTTCCTTGGCTTCTTTATGCACATTAATACAAATTTTTACCTGGGGTGCCCAAACTTTTGATCCCCACTGTACCTGTGCCCGATGTTATTGGATATAAAATTTATCCCACCCTATGGCAACAAGTAGTGGGGGTTGTCTCCAGAGATATATACTGTACTTGTGTCTATTCTTCAATAAAGCCTTATGCTTTTATTCACCCTACACTGCTGTCTCAAGAAGTGACTGGGTGAGCTGAGGGATCTTGGATCGTGCTGTTCCCGGGCAAGGAAAGCATATATGGCGGACATACACCTCAAGAGTGCGGGGTCCATCACACAGGGTATATGAAATGTTTGTCTATAGCTCAAGTGCATATAGTACTTTGTAAATTTCTTGGGATGAATCACACTGACGAATTGTGCCACAGGCAGTAAAGATGAATAATCACACTTAAATCCATTCGCAATGGCAGGTAGATATAAGACATACCGGCTGAGGTGCTGTCTGTATTGTAGTCACATTTATGTACTGTGACAGTGTGGTTCCCTGTCATGGTGTATGTCGCCCAGGATTCTCAACTAGGCAGGTTGAGGGGCACCAGGATGCTTGCTTAATTTGGAGGGGAGTGTTGTTTCAATTTCCTCCATGGTTGGTAAAATCCGGTTTGGACCTGGAGCCTGGAGATTTCATATCTGTGTGGGATGAAATCTCCACTTCTGGGACCAGGATTTGGGAACAGCCAGCACATTGATTATTAAAAACAAAGGTGATACTGCGCTTGTGAGAAAATATTAGATGTATAACATGTCCAGCTGCACCACTAGTATGTGAGATATTAACACAAATAAAGATAATAATAAACAGTGTGTTGCACTATATAAAATCAATAAAGTGATGTGCAAAGATATGTAAACAACTAATAAATAAAGTGCTAAAGTCCAAATTATATACTGTTGTGCTCATAAGTTCACATGGCAGAATTTATGATTTCTTGGCCATTTTTCAGATAACATGAATGATAACACAAAAACTTTTCTTTCACTCATGGTTAGTGTTTGGCTGAAGCCATTTATTATCAATGAACTGTGATTACTCTTACTCTTAAATCATAATGACAACAGAAACTACCCAAATGACCCTGATCAAAAATTCCACATACCCTGGTGATTTAGGCCTGATAACATGCACACAAGTTGACACAAACGGGTTTCAATTGCTATTAAAGGTAACCATACTCAGCTGTGATCTGTTTGCTTGTAATTAGTGTGTGTATAAAAGTACCTGTACATTGGGGAGGCAGGGGTTAAAGTCAAACCTGTACCTGTGTGTGATTCTCAAAAGAGGAATAGTGATGTGTCTAATGTCTGCCAGTCTCAAGTTGGTAGTGAGCTAGGACAGCCTGCAAGAGCTAAAAAGTAATGTAGATGCTATTAAAACGTTTGCTGCTGTTGGGAAAACCCTGGGTTCTTGTCCTGGAAAACTGCAATGCCACTCTGGTGGGGTGAAGTGGACCTGCACCTTATAAAGGGAAATGGGTTGGTTCAGTCTCCTAACACTGAAAGTGCTCCAGTAAATAGTTGGACATACTGCCTGTTGAATATGCAAATATGTGGGAAATTCATGAAGCGCCACCAAAGCAAGGTAGTGGTTGTGCTGTATTGCAACCTGCTGTGGGAAATCATGTATTACCACAGTCTGACATGATTCCCAGTAACTTGTGCAATGGGTCAGCAACTAATCCCATTTGTTCTTATGTGTCTCCTTGACAAGTGCTGAGGAGTACCGGCAAATGGAGCACATATACAATGGATTAGGATAATTGAGGGAAAAAAGCTGATTTCAATGATAGATGAGTCTGTTATGGTGGACTCTGTTTCTGCTGTGCCAGCAGGAGGGTCTGAAGAACAGCCTGTAGCTAAGGGCGATGTGGCTGCTGCTGGGGTAAACCTCGTAAGGAAAGAAGAACCAGAAAAAGGCGAGCACACAAAAGTGATGTTGGCATGGTGTGTCAAATTGACGTTGCCACAGGTCATGATCAAGAGTAGCTCAGTAATGCTGAGTCTGAGTTGAGATTGAGCCCAGCACCTAGCAACACCCTGGTGGAGCACCAGACAGTGATTACCTGCACCTGGGAGGAGGTCCCTTTTAAAAGCTGCAACTTTTAAAAGTTGCAGCAAATGAGTCTCCCGGCATTCCCAGTGTTATTAAAGGTTCCAGGAAGGACTTGCGTCTGGAATCAAGTGTCTGTTTTGTAACAAAAGTGTTAAAAGACATGCTTAAACTGTGGGAGTTACAACCAATCTATACTGGGGTGTCTCCCTCTCAGTCAGATGTAATGGTAATGCGAAGTGCAAGGGAAGGACAAGACAGAAATGGTTGGTTACCAAACGTATTATTAATGTTGAGCGTTGTCTCTTGGTATACTGCTGGGATAAATATTAAAAATATTGGGTATGAGAAATGCTTTAGAGAAATGGAAAACAAATCACAAATGTCAGAGGTTTCTCCTTATAACAGCCAGACAGAAAGCATTTCTGCTGCTGTGGTCCATGGTGGTGCTGGTCATTTGTCGGTGTCAGTGCAGGGTGTGTTAACTGCTCCAGTGGACAATCCACGTGAGATGGAAGGGCCAAGCATGGACCAGAGAACAGCAGAGATCCTGACCGGGGCTCAGATGGATGTGGTTAAAGAGGCTGGGATCACCAGTCTAATAATAGGTTTATGTGACAAATCTGATAAGGCCCTGAGACAGGAGAATGGATGAGAATGGTGGTAAAAATTGTATGTGGATCAGACGAGAGCTCGTCTATTCAGGATTTTGATAGAGATCTAGATGGTGTTGGGAAAGGTCAAATGGTAGGACAGCTGCCTGCAGAGTGTGACACCAGGGGAGGGGGAATCTTGTGATGTTCCGGTGGGTGATGGCTGCAATCCAATATGTGTCCCCTCTGCAGACACTGCCCTAACAAATGCAAGAAAATACAACATTGAAAGGTGTAACATTGACATGAATATATCTGTTCATGAAAAAACAAATAATGTGCTGATGGTCCATGATAATTTGGTGTCCAAAGGTACCCACAAAAGTACGGGTAAAACTTGGAAACAATTAGTACTGATGAGTCTGGTAACAGAAATAAGAGGGGTGGTCCAATTACAAACACTATAAGAATAGGCCCCCTACAGTCCCAGGACAATAATGCTGAGCAAGGTATCAGGGAACCTGGGAACCTGGGAACCTGAAGCAAGGAGGCAGAAGGGTTGATCGAAAGACCAGGGGAATTCAGATTTCAGAGGAATTATTTATGGAAGTACTCCCAGAAAAAGAGTTGGGAAGGCTCCAGAGCCAAAGTGGAGTGACTATGGGGCCTAGAGAGAGAGACGCCAATGGGGACATTGGGTAGAGTTCCCCTTTAGGTCGAATAAGGTCAGATGGGATTGCACTCCTGTAAGTGGTAGCTGGCACAGAGGTGTCAAAAGAAGGACCTTGCGTGTTGCACCCTCCAGGTTGACAAAAGGGTGGGACATGTGACAGCGCAGTTCCCTGTCATGATGTATGTCACCCACAATTTTTAACTGGGCAGGTTGAGGGGCTCCAGGATGCTTGTTTACTTTGGAGGAAACTGTTTTTTATAGTTTCCTCTGCGGTTGGTAAAATCCGGTTTGGGACCTGAAGCCTGGAGATATCATAGTGATTCAGCTGGGATGAAATCTCTAGTTCTGGGACCATGTTTTAGGAACAGCTAGCACACTGATTGTGCAGAGGTCAGGGCCAGGGTTCTGGGCTCCACCCTCCCAAGGAGTCTGTGTGGGTGCAAGCGAGCAGCCACAAGTGTGCTTGTCTGCATGGTGCGGTCTCTGATGGGAACAGACAAAGGGCCCATGCCTGAGGGCTGGAGAGGCAGGGAAGCTATGAGGAAAAGAGCTAACAGAGGTACAGCATTCATAAAGGAACACCGGGACGTTGTGTTAAAAGACCAGGAGGCTGAATCTGGCTTAAGTTATTTTGTGTTGTTGCTGGAAACCTGTCAGGAGTCAGCAACTGGAAGACCAAATACCTGTAGCTACACAAAGAAACTGGGACCAGACCATGTATGCATACAGTGAACAATAGCCACACAGCAATAAACATGAGAATGCATGAAAATCAAAACTAGACATGTGCAGAATGGAAAAATTTGTTTAGTTTCAAATACAGTAGATTCATTACTAATTTAATTTCATTGATTTGTTTCGGAATTCGTTTAGTTTTGTTTTGTCAAATTTTGTTTATTTATTTTCACATTTTGTGTGAAAATGTGTTTTCAATTTTGTATGAAGAATAGCTGGTTGCTAAGGAGCGGACCGGAAAGCTGACCGCCGTGTCCTTAACAACCAATGGCTCAACAGCTGTCATCGGGCTTCCCCGCTGACAGATGAATGTAAACAGAATGCTGGCAATAGAAAATTCTGAAATAAACTGCTTGGGCTCCCCTCCCCAATCCATTTGGGCATGGTATGGCTTTCAAGGGGAACCCACCCCAAAACTGAAAAAAAAAACAGCATGGGGTTCCCCCCAAGATCCATACCAGACCCTTATCTGAGCATGCAGCCTGGCAGCAAAAGAGCACCCCCCCCCTCCTGAACCATACCAGGCCACATGCCCAACATGGGGACAAGGGCCTCTTCCCCACAACCCTGATCCTGCCCCCAATGGGAATGAGTATTGGGTACATAGTACCACCTAACCATTTACCAAAAAAGTAGTGTACACAGTTAGTAAAGACACAACACGAGTTTTTGATAATACCTTTATTAAAAAATGAAAAACAAAAGAGTGTACAACAACAAATTGATTTAATTAAAATGCACTTATTTGGTATGATATTTTACCCGGAGAACTAGAAAAAATAATTTTGGAGCCATTTCCTCAGCCTTCACCATTCGCTGTATGGTAAGTTAAAAAGGAATTCTGATTGGTTGTTGTGAACAAAAGTTCCGGTCCTGTGCATTTTTTTTCCCTCCGGTTTTATTGAATCAGTCCCATAATGCCTGCCATGTTACCTCCTGTACAACAGCAAGGTGTAAGCCAGAATGTAAAGTATGATTACACTTTGTCATTAATCAACACTTCCCATTGCACCATGTAGCCCTCATTGCACACAGGCATAAAACACATAACCACTTTGCATGAACACTACCTTACCAACTTGGGGCCAGGTGGTTTTAATAGGCTCTGAATCTGGCCTTTTCCACAGAGTGTTGTCTAAGGGCCAGTTCACACTGCAGTGATGCGGGAACCCTGCAAATCCACTGAGGGTTCCCGCATCGCAAGCCTCGCCGCGGCAGTTCACACTGCCATATGCAAACTGTGGGGAGTGTCAATAGAAAGCTATTGACACCCCCAAATCAGTTTGCATATCGCATTGCAAACTCGCACAGGAATTGGATCGCCTGGTGTTAACACCCATGCAATCCGAATCTGCTCCTGTGGAAAAAAGGTTCCTTTGCGAGTTTGCTCCGATTGTGATGCAAATTCAGCCATAGTAACTCTATGGCTGAATTTGCATCGCACAGAGATCGCATGTGATTCACACTGCAGTGCGGTGCAAATCATATGTGATCTCTGGGATCGCTGCAGTTTGAACCGGCCCTAAACCCTGTAAACTTAATAGGATACCACCATTGCGAGTAATGACTGTAGTCTGGGAGTCAGGGCCTATAGGCAGGATGGCAATATGTATGCATTAAAGTTATGTGGTTTATGTCTGGGTATGATGACGTGGCAACAGTAACCATTTAGTGTTCATCTTCTTTTCTTCAGTTCTAAAGCTGAACTTAAAGGCTCATACAGTATGTGCTATCAGACTGTCATCTACCTACGACCTGTTAGACATACACTATATTGCCAAAAGTATTGGGACACCTGCCTTTACACGCACATTAATGGCATCCCAGTCTTAGTCTGTAGGGTTCAATATTGACTTGGCCCACCCTTTGTGGCTATAAGAGCTTCAACTCTTCTGGGAAGGCCGTCCACAAGGTTTAGGAGTGTGTCTATGGGAATGTTTGACCATTTTTCTAGAAGTGCATTTGTGAGGTCAGGCACTGATGTTGGACGAGAAGGTCTGGCTCACAGTCTCCACTATAATTCATCCCAAAGGTGTAATATAGGGCTAAGGTCAGGACTGTGCAGGCCAGTCAAGTTCCTCCACCCCAAACTCACTCGCCCATGTCTTTATGGACCTTGCTTTGTGCACTGGTGCGCAGTCATGTTGGAACAGGAAGGGGCCATCCCCAAACGATTTCAACAAAGTTGGGAGCATGAAATTGTCCAAAATGTCTTAGTATGCTGACGCCTTAAAAGTTCCTTTCACTGGAACTAAGGTTCTAAGCCTAACCCCTGAAAAACAACCCCACACTATAATCCCTCCTCCACCAAATGATTTGGACAAGTGCACAACATAAGGTCCATAAAGACATGGATGAGTGAGTTTGGGGTGGAGGAACCTGACTGTCCTGACCTCAACCCGAGGTAAATTAGAGCGGAGACTGCGAGCCAGGCCTGACCTCACAACTGTGCTTCTGGAAGAATGGTCAAACATTCCCATAGACAGACCCCTAAACCTTGAGGACAGCCTCCCCAAGAGTTGAAGCTGTTATAGCTGCAAAGGGTTGGCCAATGCAATATTAAACCCTACGCACTAAGACTAGGACACCATTAAAGTTCATGTGCCTGTAAAAGGCAGGCACCCAATACTTTTGGCAATATAGTGTACATTTTAATACAATTTGTCCTGGAGAAAGCTGTTCCCTGGGGTGCCTAGGAGAAGCATTCCAGCAAGGTAAACTGCTTGAAGGGAAACTGCACTGCACCTGAGCACCAAAAAACAACAATGCCATTTCATTAATTTTTAATATTCAATGCAAACTCCATCCATCCATGTCTCTGTTTTATTTTGCTGGAAAATCACTTTGAAAAAGAACCCCCTAGCATATATAGCCATGTCCATTTTGAGAAAATGCAGATGACTCATGTAGCATTTGCTTCCAGAAATACCGTACGTCTGCCCATAGCTCCGGCATGCAGGGAGGAGGTTGTGCTTAGCTGAGAAAACCCTCCACCCCCCCCCCACCCCAGAAGATTCTAGGCATGGAAACCAGGCATCCTAGGCATGGAAGCCAGGAAGTAATTAAAGAAATGTAAAATGACATGTATGCACAACCCATACTTAATTTGGCATAACCAAAAGATGGAAAGTGTTGCAAAGAAGCATGAAACCATATAATAAAATATGTAAAAAAAAAAGCACGCTAAAAATGTAGTTGTAATTTTTTATAGCTTTACCCCTGTGTCTCAGTTAGCATGCAGTTTATACAGACATAGGTTCAGGTTGCC
>BLSH010539147.1:443966-454743 GCA_018402905.1 Glandirana rugosa
TAGACTTCTTAGAAGATAAATATATAAATTGTATAAACCGGAAAACTACACATTGAACAGAAAAAAACCTAAGTAGGGTGGAAAGAATTAAGACGTCGAGTAGAAATTCACTGTATAGAAGAACACATGTTTTGTACCCTCTATCCTACAACGGATTAAAAACCACGGATATATCGGTACTTAACATGAGACCTCCTATTTTACACAGAGTTTAAGTTTTGGGGAGCGTCTCGTCCATTCATAGACACGTGTTAAAGGGATTAAATAAGTTTAAGATTCGACATCGTTTTCATTGACCATCTCCGATCTCAACTCGCTTGTGGACCTTCAACCGTGCGATCGTTCGGGTTCCGTCCGGACCCGGACCCGGACTTTGTCCCGAAGTTCGGACGGACCAGCAGAACCCGAACTTCCAGGTGTTCGCTCAACTCTAGCCTCTACCAGTTACTTTTGCTACAGCTTAGAATTTGAATAAATTAGGGAAATTGTGCACAGATACTTACCTGCTCTGCGAGGGGTTTTGAATTTGAGACACATTTTATCCTCCAGAGTACAATTCATGGCTATATAGGCACCAAAAATTAGGCAACATCCTATCTCCCATGTTTTGTACACAAGAAGATATGTCACTTAAAGATGAGCTGCAGAATTAAGAAAGGTGGGATGAATCCAAAAAAAGACAAGTTACACATCAAAAGGCCAAATATGTTAAATATATAAATAGAAGATTCTTCAGATACCAAGTGTGCCTTTCACTCCAAAGAGGATGCCTCATAATTTTTCAATTGTATCATTCGCTCTGGAGCTACGAGTCATATCAACAATTTTACAAATTTTGAAGCAGCAGCTATTTGACCGTATATGGTCTCAGAAGGAATAGGAGAAGGCTATCTACACTGCCCACTATCCCAAACAGTCACCAAAAAGATACCTGTTAGAGAAATGACATGTTTGCCAGTAATCCTGGCCGTTTCCGCGGTGGTGCGCCTATTTAAACCCAGAGACTCCTGCAATGGGTGCTGCTCGTTCTACAGCGTCCGTGACCTGTGAGCCACAGCTCCCCCACCTGTTCCTGTGTTTATCTGCCTCCTGGCTTGCCTTGACCTGTTGTTCGCTACCTGCACCGACCCGGCTATCCATGACCATCCGCTTGTCTACTCCTCTGTACCTCTGCTGCCCGCCCGTTAACGTACCTTTGCCTAGACTTGACTATCCGCCTGCCTGATCCTTTTGTACCTCCCTGCCTGCCCATTACCGACCCTGCCTGTACGACCACTCTTCTGTCTGCACGACTTCCTGGAACCTCACTACAGCATCAGTGACCATCCAGCCCTCGTGCCATCCCGCACTCTCGGGCCTCTGTCTACACTACCAGGGGTCCTTGAATTGGGTGCGCAAGAGCGGTTGTTCCCTGCACAAGACAGACTCCCCCGTCAGGTACGTAACAGAAACGAGCAGCCATGACTGAGTCTGCGCAGGGAACACGCTCCGCTATGGACGACTTGTGCGCCCATCTGGCTGGCCTCACCTAGGCCATCAAGAACCTGCAAGAGGGATATACCCGGTTAGAAGAGTACAGGAATCGTCTACTTCCCCAGCATCCAGTCCCGCAGCTGCCCGAACCATAGTGGCCCTGCCCTCGAAGCCCAAGGTCCCGCTGCCGGAAAAATTCTCCGGGGACCGACGCAAGTTTCGGGTCTTCCGGAGCGCCTGCGACCTATATCTGGGTCTTCAGTCACGGACATTTTCGTTAGAGAGCACCAAGGTCGGATTTGTGATCTCACTGTTGCAGGGTGAACCCCAAGCCTGGGCTCTCAGACTGTGGGAGCAGAATGCCCCCGAAGTTGCTTCTGCTGCAGCCTTTTTCCTGGCCATGGCGCAACTTTATGATGACCCCCACCTTGCCGCCACGGCTGAAGCCACCCTGCACAACCTCCAGCAGGGCCGCCGCCCAGTGAAGGATTATGCCGCCGAGTTTCGGCACTGGAGTTCAGATACCGCCTGGGGCAGCGCGGCACTTATGTTCCAGTTTCGCATGGGGCTGTCGGAGGCAGTAAAGGATGAGTTGGCCCGAGTGGGGATCCCTAAGACCCTAGAGGAGCTGGTCACCTTGGCCATCTCCATCGACCGGCGCATCAGAGAGCGTCATGCCGAGAGGTCCTCGGGACAATTGCGTCCCACCTGGATGCTGCCCCGGGTGCCCAGTTACCCGACACCGCCGGCTTTCCGGCCAACGACCTCCTCCTCCTCTCCTCCAGATTCTTCTGAGCCCATGCAGGTTGGATTGCTTCGACCATCACTCACCAGTGAGGAAAGACAACGCTGGTTCCAGCTGAGTCTGTGTCTCTATTGTGGAGAACCTGGTCACATGGTTCGGACATGCCCCGCGAAGCGCGGTAAGTGCCTATCCACTGTCTCTGGTGTACCGGTTAACTCCCGTGCCCATCTCACCATTTTCTTGTCTCTGCAGCTTCTCGGAGGGATTATCACGGTGTCGGCAATCCTTGATTCCGGCGCGTGCAGCTGTTTTGTCGACCTGGACTTTGCGGCACAGCACCACATCCCCCTGCAACCCAAGGCTCACAAACTGGTGATCCGCCTGGCCGATGGATCACACATCAAATCCGGAACCGTCACACATGAGACGATCCCTCTGCTCACCTGCACCCTGGATGGTCACAAGGAACATCTGCGGCTGGATGCCATTGCCTCTCCGCTCTGCCGCATCATCCCGGGATTGCCCTGGCTTCAGGCCCACAACCCCAGCATCAACTGGGCCACTGGAACCGTCCGGTTCCTATCTCCGTATTGCCGTCGGCATTGTCTGGGCCCTAGGGACGGGACTGTTCCAAATCTCCTCAGCCTGGAGGCCGACACTGAACTGGATGTTCGGGCTCTTCTTCCACCAGCCTACCATGCATTCGTAGATGTTTTTAGTAAGAAGGGGGCAGACAAACTTCTGCCGCACAGGCCCTACGATTGCCCCATTGAACTGCTGCCCGAGGCAGAGGTGCCGTTCGGGAGGATCTACCCGCTATCCGAACCTGAATTGGCGGCCCTTAAATCCTACTTGGAGGAAAACACCAAGAAGGGATTCATCAGGCCATCTACATCTCCGGCCGGAGCCGGCATCTTCTTCGTGGAGAAAAAAGACCACTCACTCCGGCCGTGCATAGACTATAGGGAGCTCAACCGGGTAACCATCAAGAACCGGTACCCGCTACCTTTGGTTCCAGAACTTTTTCAGCGGCTAGGGTCAGCAACTGTCTTTACCAAGCTCGACTTGTGGGGGGCATATAATCTTATTCGGATCAGGGAGGGAGATGAGTGGAAGACTGCATTTCGTACTAGGTTTGGGCATAACGAATACCTGGTGATGCCCTTCGGCCTATGTAACGCCCCCGCAACCTTCCAACATTTCATCAACGACGTGTTCCGAGACTTCCTGGATCTTTTTGTTATAATTTACTTAGATGACATCCTGGTCTTTTCCAATTCCTTGGAGGAACACCGCAGGCACGTCACCAAGGTTCTTGGGCGTCTATGGCAGCATGGCTTATACGCTAAAGTGGAGAAATGTTCATTTGAACAGCCCAGTATGCATTTCCTGGGGCTGGTCATCTCTACGACGGGCGTACACATGGATCCTCAGAAGGTTTCCACCATCCTGGAATGGCCTGCACCCACGGACCGAAAAGGAGTACAGAGGTATGTGGGCTTCGCGAACTTCTACAGAAAATTTATTAAAGGATTTTCCGCCATCGTGGAGCCCATCACACGTTTAACTAAACAAAATATCCGGTTCCAGTGGTCCTTTGAAGCTCAAGCCGCTTTTCAGAAACTCAAGGCCCTCTTCACGTCTGCCCCTATTCTGAAGCACCCGGATCCAGCTTTGCCATACGTCCTGGAGGTGGACACATCTGAGACTGCAGTAGGGGCTATCCTGTCCCAGCGCCAGGGTGTCAAGGCCCTGCTCCACCCAGTGGCATTCTTTTCTAGGAAGCTGACCGCCCCGGAGCGTAATTACGACGTGGGAGACCGGGAGCTACTGGCTATTAAGTCTGCATTAGAGGAGTGGCGCTATTTGTTGGAAGGGGCCTCTCACCCTATTCTGATATTCACGGACCATAAACAAAAAGATTAAGACCCAGGCAAGCCCGCTGGGCGCTATTCTTTTCCAGGTTTCATTTTCACCTTACATACCGTCCCGGATCCAAGAATAGTAAGCCCGACGCTCTCTCCCAAATGTTCACAGAACCAGGCAATACCACTCCACCGGATACTATACTTCCTGCACGGAATTTCCTGTTGACAGATGAGGACTTTCTCTCCCAACTTCGTCGGGTCTTGGACGATTCCGCCACCGATCGAGACACCTGATTGACCGTAAGGGATGGTCTATGGTGGCTGGGACGGAAAATGTTCATTCCGGCAAGCCTGCGGCTTAGAGTTTTGGGTCGTTGCCACGACCATAAACTGGCAGGACATTTTGGTACACAAAAGACCGCTGAGCTCGTCTCACGGTCATTCTGGTGGCCCAACATTTTGGAGGACTGTAGGAAGTATGTTGGAGCCTGTCCCGTCTGTGCCAGGAACAAAACAGACAGAGCCAAAGCCTGGGGTCTGTTGAACCCCCTTCCTATACCTGAACGCCCGTGGTCGCAACTGGTGATCGATTTTATCGTGGAACTTCCTCCATCAGAGGGGTTTTCTACCATCTTTGTCATTGTGGACCGGATGACAAAGATGGCCCATTTCATCCCTATGAAGGGGACCCCTTCAGCGGCCAAAACGACTGCATGGAGTGCCCAGCAACATTGTGTCTGATCGAGGCGTCCACTTCACATCAAAATTTTGGAGAGCCTTGTGTGCTGGACTAGAAATCGAACTGGCATTCTCCTCAGCGTACCACCCCCAGACCAACGGACAAACCAGACAATGGAACAGTACTTACAATGTTTTTCGTCCTTCTCCCAAGATGATTGGGTTGCACTGCTGCCTGTGGACGAGTTCGCCTACAATAATTCTATCCATTCGGCCACCCAGCAGTCCCCATTTTGGGCCAATTATGGCTATCATCCCACATTTCTGCCCGACTTGAATCCAGAATGTTCCGTCCCAGCAGCACAGGATGTCACCAACTTCCTCCACTCCAATTGTCGACTCCTTCAGGACACATTAACCAAATCCCGGGAGGCTAGCAAGGAAGCCTATGACAAGAAAAGACGGGGGGAGATGGAGCTTCAACCCGGTGACCATGTTTGGTTATCAACCAAGAATTTGGAACTCGCATGCCCCTGAAAAAATTGGGCCCAAGGTTTCTGGGGCCTTCTCCTGTGAAAAGACAGATTAACCGGGTGGCATTTGAATTTGATCTTCCACCATCTCTGAAGATCCACCCGGTTTTCCACGTTTCCCTACTAAAACCCGTGGTCCGCGATTCCTTCTCTGGCCGGAAAGTAGGACCACCAGGAGTTTGAGGTGGAAGCAATTTTAAAAAGCCGCCGGAGAGCTGGAGTGACCCAATATCTGATCAAGTGGAAGGGTTTCGGCCCGGAAGAGAACTCGTGGGAACCCGAAAGGAACATCCATGCCCCCGGACTGATTCAGGCCTTCAAACGAAATCGCTAGGATGGTGACACTCGGTAAGGCATCCGGAGGCTGCCCCTTGGGGGGGCAATGTTAGAGAAATTACATGTTTGCCAGTAATCCTGGGCGTTTCCGCGGTGGTGCGCGCGCTCCCGTGCGTGCCCGCGTGCGCGCACGCGCCGGAAACGGCGCCACACGGCGCCTATTTAAACCCAAAGACTCCTGCAATGGGTGCTGGTCGTTCTACAGCGTCCGTGACCTGTGAGCCACAGCTCCCCCACCTGTTCCTGTGTTTATCTGCCTCCTGTTTTGACCCGTCTTGCCTTGACCTGTTGTCCGCTACCTGCACCGACCCCGGCTATCCACGACCATCCGCTTGTCTACTCCTCTGTACCTCTGCTGCCCGCCCGTTAACGAACCTTTGCCTGGACTTGACTATCCGCCTGCCTAATCCTTTTGTACCTCCCTGCCTGCCCGTTGCCGACTCTGCCTGTACGACCACTCTTCTGTCTGCACGACTTCCTGGAACCTCACTACAGCATCAGTGACCATCCAGCCCTCGTGCCATCCCGCACTCTCGGGCCTCTGTCTACACTACCAGGGGTCCTTGAATCGGGTGCGCAAGAGCGGTTGTTCCCTGCACAAGACAGACTCCACCGCCAGGTACGTAACAATACCCTTGTTCTTACTCATGAAAGTAATCTATTTCCAATGAAGAAACTCATCAACCAAGTAAATGTAAGGACATTCAGAGGTAACAGTTATAATCATATAAAAGGAATCCACATATTAGCTAAGTAAAAATCACAGATGAACTGTATCTGCTGAAGTGCAGTGATAATGGTTAACACTGTCAAATAAGAAACATTTTGAACTGTATTCACACCTGGTACTATTGTCTTGTACTCAGGAATCCAAAACCTATAAAGATAGTTGAAGATCAGCGTGTTGGTGCCATACACATTGACCAATGTAATCAAATAATGAAGTGTACCAGATAATATTGTGTAAAATGACCAGAAAACATTTTCCCAAAAGTTACAACAGCATGCCTGGACATACGCTTTAAATCTCTCTACCTTTGAGAGCCTGAATGTCAGATTTAGAAAGAAAACATTTTTCACAAATCAGTTTACCTGGCTTGAAAACTTGCCTGCTCAAGACCACAGATATGAAAATGGATATCATAATGATGGGAATTGATTACTGCTTTTCCTTTGCTCTTTGTTTTTGTAGCTTACTGGCATGTGTGTTTACTGAAGATGGTTACGTGAATGAATTTAGAATTTGTAATTGCACAATAAAAATAAAAAAGTATTAAAATGTGGGATGTAGATTTTCTGTTTCTCACAGACAGACTGTCTGTTCTGTGTGCAGTTGAAATAATTTCCAAACAGGCAACTTTTCCAAATCTTTATTTTTGCTCTGCATTGGTAATGAAGAAGTGGATTTTTATCAAATTGATGACAATGCTAAAAATGTGCTGGATGTATTTTTAGACTTGCCAAAAAATGTAACTGATATTGTGAAAAGCATGCCCATTTCTTATATGAATAGAGGGTTAAAAAGTGCATTGCTGCTCTGTAGATTAAAGGAAAGCTGTCAGAACAGCTGTTGGAAACCATTGCTGCCAGCTTGTTTTTAACAGTGCAAGTTAAAAGGGCCCACATATTCATCCTTGCTTTGCTAGTTAGTAAGCCATTAAAGTGAACCTGACCTCATTAGGTAAATACTTTATATTTTCTTGGGAACACATATAAATGTTAACCACTTCAAAACTGGGCACTTTCACCCTTTCTTACCTAGGCCAATTTTAAGCTTTCAGTGCTGTCACACTTTGAATGACAGTTGTGTGGTCATGCAAAACTGTATCCAAATTACATTTTAATATATTTTTTGAGACAGATCAAGATTTCTTTTTGTGGTATTTAATCACCACTGTTTTTTTTTTATGCTAAACAAACACTTCTAAAATTTTGCAAATAACTAATTTTTATTTTTATTGATGTGCACTGACAAAGATGCACTGATGTGCACTGATGAAACTGCACTGATGAAGCTGAACTGATGTGCACCAATGAAGCTGCATTGATGGGCATTGGTGAGGCTGCACCGATGGCCACTGGTGAGACTGCACTGATGTGCATTGATGAGGCTACACTGATGAGGCCACACTGATAAGCTGCACTGATGGTCACTGACAAGGCTGCACTGGTGGTCACTGATAGGTGGCACTGATTAGCTGCACTGATGGGCACTAATAAACTGCACTGATTGGAACTGATGGCACTGCACAGAGTGTGTTCTGGGAGGATGTCCGTGGACACTCTCCCAAAACAAGAGATCCACACTGTAGTGTCTTTCGGCTATGGTGCAGTACTGAGGCGGTTAATAATACATAAACCGTACAATAAAAATGTACCTCTTGCCTTGAAAAGTAGCAGCACACTTACTGTGCCTAAGCACTTTTGTGCCTGTAGCTGTATACCTGTAGTGTGAGATTATTTAAGACACTCTGTCTGATTGCTAGTCTCAGGAAGCTAGGAGTAAGAAATGGTGATGTCACTACTGTGCGGCTCACTGGTCTCCTGGCTGGAAAGGTAGCTTTACCTGAGGGCCTACAATACAAGGATCTCCCTACTAGTGCCTTATCGATTCTGTTGGTCTGGGATCACTGTTCTTCTTTTGCTTCTTTATTCTCTACCAGTTATAAGTTCATAAATCATCAAGGGGGCAGCTCTGACATGAGAACGTAAAGCCTTGCCTTTCCTAAGGTGGCAACCTCAACAGTACACTGGGATATCCACCACTGAAGACAATATTGCACTTACCAGAAAGCTATTTTAGTAGGACATATATACTCTAAAGTAGGGGAACCATACACAGCCGATAACCGAAATTCCATCAGTCATGCACCATCATGGTAACCAGATCCTTGGAATCATCAAAGGATGTATAGCCATAGATGTAGAGGTTGGTCTTGCATCACCAGGACGGCGTTCAGCATGGATTCCAAATAGATCATGAAAATTAAAAGAGCCTCCACTTAGTGTAAAACCGCACACAATACGGTTTATTTCAAAGGTAGCACACATACATAAATCAGATAAAAGTTGAGCTCATAGTACTAAACCGCAGCACGTGGAATGCAATGGCCTGAAAATGGCGTGGAACTGATGCGTTTCGTCTCCTAAGAAATCATCTGGGATATCCAAAACCCCTCTTTTTGGATATCCCAGTGCACTTATTTTTACCTGAGCCAGCTGACTGTCATATAAGCTGTTCAAGCGAAGTTCCACCCACATTTGAAACTACCGCTTTTCAGATCCCCCGCCCCCCCTCCAGTGCCACATTTGCCACCTGTCGGCGGATGCCTCTATGACAGGTATCATGTCCCCACTTCTGGGACTCCAGGCCGCAGCGAATTACATCAGTGGCCCGGTTCCCTCCTCCACCGCCGGGCCAGTAGCAGCGCGCAGCGGAGCCTCGCGCATGTGCAGTAGGGGCCCGGCGTGAAGCAGTAATGCTTCACTGCCAGGTTCCCCTAACCACAATGGTGGCAGCAGCACCTGACAGCTAAAGGAAACATCAGCTGTGGTGCTGACATTGCTGGACTCCAGGACAGGTAAGTGTCCAATTATTAAAAGTCAGCAGCTACAGTATGTGTAACTGCTGGCTTTTAATTTTTGCTGGGCTGAGTGGACCTCCGCTTTAAGCTGTGTTAATATATACATGGGGTACCCGGGGATAAGAGTGTACGGAGGGGCTCTTTGATATATCTGCTTCTGCAGGGTGTGTGCTCATTTTATGAATCTATGTTTTTATTTTTTTAATTATATAGTAAAATTGTATACATTTAGTTTCCATTGTGTCTGGGCACCTTTTAAAACCATTTTCAAATAAGTTGTATTTAAATTCAAACCAGAATGTGGTGACCTTTATAAGCTCACATACAGTATCTCACAAAAGTGAGTACACCCCTCACATTTTTGTAAATATTTTATTATATCTTTTCATGTAACAACACTGAAGAAATGACACTTTGCTACAATGTAAAGTAGTGAGTGTACAGTTTGTATAACCATATAATTTTGCTGTCCCCTCAAAATGCTCAACACACAGCCATTAATGTCTAAACCGCTGGCCACCATGAGTACACCTCTAAGTTAAAATGTTCAAATTGGGCCCAAAGTGTCAATATTTTGTGTGGCCACCATCATTTTCCAGCACTGCCTTAACCCTCTTGGGCATCGAGCTCACAAGAGCTTCACAGGTTGCCACTGGAGTCCTCTTCTACTCCTCCATGATGACATCATGGAGCTGGTGGATGTTAGAGAGCTTGCACACCTCCACCTTCCATTTGAGGATGCCCCACAGATGCTCAATAGGGTTTAAGTCTGGAGACATGCTTGGCCAGCCCATCACCTTTACCTTCAGCTTCTTTAGCAAGGCAGTGGTCTTCTTGGAGGTGTGTTTGGGGTCGTTATCATGTTGGAATACTGCCCTGCAGCCCAGTCTCCGAAGGAAAGGGATCATACTCTGCTTCAATATGTCACAGTACATGTTGGCATTTATGGTTCCCTCAAAGGACCGTAGCTCCCCAGTGCCAGCAGCCGGAGACCATGACAGTCCCACCACCATGCTTGACTGTAGGAAAGACACACTTGTCTTTGTACTCCTCATCTGGTTGCCACCACACACCCTTGACACTATCTGAACCAAATAAGTTTATCTTGGTCTCATCAGACCACAGGACATGGTTCCAGTAATCCATGTCCTTAGTCTGCTTGTCTTCAGCAAACTATTTGCAGGCTTTCTTGTACATCATCTTTAGAAGAGACTTCCTTCTGGTATGACAGCCATTCAGACCAATTTGATGCAGTGTGCTGCATATGGTCTGAGCAGTGCCAGGCTGACCCCCCACCCCTTCAACCTCTGCAGCAATGCTGGCAGCACTCATATATCTATTTCCCAAAGACAACCTCTGGATATGACGCTGAACATGTGCACTCAGCTTCTTTGGTCGACCATAGAGAGGCCTGTTCTGAGTGGAACCTGTCCTGTTAAATTGCTGTATGGTCTTGGCCACCATGCTGCAGCTCAGTTTCAGGGTCCTGACACTCTTCTTATAGCCTAGGCCATTTTTATGTAGAGCAAGAATTCTTTTTTTCCGTTCCTCAGAGATATT
>BLSH010539147.1:454790-468275 GCA_018402905.1 Glandirana rugosa
TCTAATGTTGGTACAAGTATAATCATGTAAGTTGACGAAACGACTCATATTCCGTTAGCATTTCCTACATATGGTAAACCTTTGGGTAAATTAGAGACAGTGGACTTTGTACTGTCTACACAGGGGGCTCGGTACTCAACGGAATAACGAAAGGGTAACTAAGCGTCACGTTTTATACTCGAAGAAGTTGACCATTTTTCATTTTTGACGTCTATCTTAAAACACAGTGAGTGGAGACCAAACGTAGTAAAGAGATTACAATCGTCGGTCATGTATAAAAGAGAACACGTCTCTAAATCTCTGATATTATACTCAGCAAAGCAGTTGAATGTACTAATATGAACATGGTTGTAATCTGTTGGCATGTATGTTGAAATTCTTGATGACCCTAATGCCTTTCTGACTGATCACCTCTGTGTAAAAGGCTATGAAGCTTCAGCTGGTACTGGATGCAAATCCTTCAAGAATAAAAGGGGAAAATTAGAGGCATGGGCTGATAAGCTGTTTGAAGGTTCCTAGCCCCTTTCATACTTTATCCATTAACATGCAGTCATTTCAGCTTTAAATAATCAAGATTAATTAGTCCTATCTAGAATACATTGACTTAATGATGTATGCACCTATAGCAAATGACTGATGCCATTTGGGAGCTGCCCTCTTTTTTATTTGTACTGCAAGCTACAGTAACTCAAGTCAGCAACTACCTCTATAAAAGGCGGATAATGGCAACCTTGACAATTATGAAAACAAGCTTTGCCGACATGGAGACTTGAAATCCTATTTAACAGCTGAGAAGTTAATATGGAATTATTTGTTCAGCAAATGCCTTAGTTTTAGGAAAGGTGTAAGGCCAATCCTTCCCTTATTGAACACATTAAACGATTGCCTCCTTCAATTGGAAATAGCACGCTCTTCACCACACGAGCAGCCGTCTGTTTTATCATAAAAAGGAATTCTATTCACTGAACTGTAAACAAAGTTTACTTTTCATTAGAAAGCAACAGTTTCCGTAATTTGTTTTGCCTAAAAATGGTAGAAATTTACATAAATTAAGGGAAAGAGATCCGTATTACAAACTCCACAGTAGAGATGGCTTGCTGCTAACTAATTACCCACAGATGGCATATGAAGATTGTTTATTTGCCTCTGTTGTTGCAGAATTTTCTATTAATTTGGCGCTTCTTCACTCATGATGATTGACGCTATCATGAATATAGATGCTGACTGAATGATTCAATCGTGTGCGTTCTGCTACATTGTAACCTAATGAGTGCCGGGATGCTTATCAGAAAGGTGTGCTGAAGGGCATCGAGAGTGTGGAATCACACAATGATCAAACAATCTTGAAAATATGTACAGATCATATTTATAAGACAGAGCTAGGAGCATGCAGGAAACTGGAGAGAAGAATATTAATGTTGCTATTACTGTAGCATTTCTAAAACAACATTTTTTTGCCAGTTGTATCCCTTATAAAAATATAATTTTTACCTTTTCTTAGCTTTTTTTTTTCCATCTCATCCAGCCTCTTTGCAGCCACTTCCTGCACATGATCCAATAATGGCCGCACATCATTATTCAGGATAGTCTTCCTGATGGTGACATTGGCGGGAAATGGCAGAAAATGCCTGGGCTTTGAGCAGGGGCATAGTCGTTTGTAGTCTCCATCTGAAACACAGATGACAAGGTGACAAAGCAGAAGCACAGCTGATAGACAGGGCTAAAGCATCACCAGCTCATAACAGAAGGTGCCTGAGCATGGGCCTTCATAGGAGGATCACCAGGCATTATTTAATGGAAGCTGTAGATTAAAAAATATAATGACTTTTAAAATTATATTTATATATTAAAGGTTATATGAGAATTTAGTGATTTGAGTTTACATGAGCTTTTACTGTTACCACACTCCGTATTCTAGAGCAGCAGTAATGGGATGTAAACAAGCCCACTGTCACAATGACACCTGTAAATACAGTGAGGGAAAAAAGGTATTTGATCCCCTGCTGATTTTGTATGTTTACCCACTGACAAATAAATGATCAGTCTATAATTTTAATGGTAGGTTTATTTTAACAGTGAGAGACAGAATAACAAACAAATACAGAAAAACGCATTTCAAAAAAGTCATAAATTGATTTGCATTGTAATGAGTGAAATAAGTATTTGACTCCTTTGCAAAATATGGCTTGGTACTTGGTGGCAAAACCCTTGTTGGCAATCAGAGGTCAGACGTTTCTTGTAGTTGGCCACCAGGTTTGCACACATCTCAGGAGGGATTTTGTCACACACCTTCAGCTCTCTCCACATATTTTCTATGCGATTAAGGTCTGGAGTCTGGCAAGGCCACTCCAGGATCTTAATGTGCTTCTTCTTGAGCCACTCCTTTGTTGCCTTGGCCGTGTGTTTTGGGTCATTGTCATGCTGGAATATCCATCCACTACCCATTTTCAATGCCGTGGCTGAGGGAAGGAGGTTCTCACCCAAGATTTAATGGTACATGGCCCCGTCCATCGTCCCTGCGGTGAAGTTGACCTGTTCCCTTAGCAGAGAAACACCTCCAAAGCATAATGTTTTCACCTTCATGTTTGACGGTAGGGATGGTATTCTTGGGGTCATAGGCAGCATTCCTCCTCCTCCAAACACGGTGAGTTGAGTTGATGCCAAAGAGCTCCATTTCTGACCACAACACTTTCACCTAGTTCTCCTCTGAATCATTTAGATGTTCATTAGCAGACTTCAGACGGGGCCTGTACACGTGCTTTCTTGAGCAGGGGGACCTTGTGGGCACTGCAGGATTTCACTCCTTAACAGCGTAGGGTGTTACCAATTGTTTTCTAGGTGACTATGGTCCCAGCTGCCTTGAGATCATTGACAAGATTCTCCCGTGCAGTTCTAGGCTGATTCCTCACCATTCTCATGATCATTGAAACTCCACGAGATGAGATCTTGCATGGAGCCCCAGACTAATGGAGATTGACAGTTATTTTGTGTTTCTTCCATTTGCGAATAATCGCACCAACTGTTGTTACCCCTTCACCAAGCTGCTTGGCGATGGTCTTGTTGTCCATTCCAGTGTTGTGTAGGTCTACGATCTTGTTCCTGACAATACTTGAACAGCTCTTTGGTCTTGACCATGGTGGAGAGATTGGAATCTGATTGGTTGATTGCTTCTGTGGACAGGTGTCTTTTATACAGGTAACAAGCTGAGATTAGGAGCGCTCCCTTTAATAGAGTGCTCCTAATATCAGCTTGTTACCTGTATAGAAGACACTTGGGAGCCAGAAATCTTGCTGATTGATAGGGGATCAAATACTTATTTCACTCATTAAAATGCAGGTCAATTTATAACTTTTTTGAAATGCATTTTTCTGGATATTTTTGTTGTTCTGTCTCTCACTGTTAAAATAAATATACCATTAAAATTATAGACTGAGTATTTCTTTGTCAGTGGGCAAACGTACAAAATCAGCAGGGGATCAAATAATTTTTTCCTAACTGTATGTTTTTACTTTGTTCTGTGAGATTTTTAGTAATAAAAACTGTACAAACACCTGATCATTCTTTAAAAGTTAAAAAAGTGGATTCCACCTATGGCAAACCCCCCAGACCCTCCTCCTTTCCCAGTGGTTCATGGGCTCATTTGGTGGACATGTCTGCAGAGTATGAACCCAGAAGTGCTTAGCTCTGAGCCCTTCCAGGGTCAGAATTGTAAAGTTCCGGCCAGCAAACTCAAGTAAACCTCAGAGTAAGGATTCTTTGTCCCTGATTTATCCAATTTGCATTTGCTTGCACAGATTGGAGGGGATGTAGTAAAGGTCTTAAAGACCCCTGATTCCTTCATATAGTGGATCTGTCAACTGCCAATGCTATCACCTAGGGGGTTGCCATTCGCACCGTGTAATAGTTCTTAAGTTAAAAAAAAAAAGAAATTCGAAGCAAAAAAATAAATCAACCTTGCCCACACAAATGCACATGTAAGACATACTCATGTATTTATCCAAAAGAGCAACACATTTAGGCTTCCATGCGCATGCCAGAGTGAGAGGAATAATCCTAAATCCATTATAGTTAACTCTAAACTGATGACCTGGAAAGATTTTGAAAGCGTCGCTTATGTACAGTTTTGGGTATAGGTTTTTGCTGCTTCACAGGCACACACAATGTTAGAACCTGACATATTTGGTATCTATTTACTTAAATATTAAGTTCACCTTTGTTCACTTTTTTTTTCTAAACTATAGCTCCCCTCTGTACCAATATAGCATTAATGTACTTATTTGGCAAAAATAAAACAGCTTTCCATTAATTCTACACAGGCTTACCTCACTCTGTTCATAGCTACACTGCTCGATAACGTCTGCCTTACTTCCTGGTTAGACTTTAGGTCATGACAAAGGAAGGAGTTGACCAGCTGATCTCAGTGGCACACAACCCGCATCATCTACACTCAGCTGGTCAATTTCTTCCTGTGTTATAACCTAAAGTCTGACAGGAAGTAAGGCAGAAGTAATCGAGCAGTGTGTTTAACTCTTTCATGCCTAAGCCTTTTTCTGACATTTGATGCTTACAAGTTTAAATCCCTATTTTTTGCTAAAAATTATTTAGAATCCCCAAACATCATATCATTTTATTTAGCAGAGACCCTAGAGAATAAAGTGGCGATCGTTGCAATATTTTATGTCACATATTTGTGCAGCGGCCTTTCAAGCACAATTTGTTTTTGAAAAAAAGACACTTTCATGAATTAAAAAACAAAATCGCAAAGTTGGCCCAATTTTTTTGTATAATGTGAAAGATGATGTTATGCTAAGTAAATGGATACCAAACATGTCATGCTTTGAAGTTGCGCACGCTCATGGAATGGCGACAAACTATTGTACTTAAAAATCTCCATAGGCGACGTTTAGAAAATTTCTACAGGTTACCAGTTTAGAGTTACAGAGGAGGTCTTGTGCTAGAATTATTGTTCTTGCTCTAACGATCGTGACAATACCTCACAAGTGTGGTTTGAACACTGTTTACATTTGAGGGTGTGGTTTATGTATACGTTGCTACTGTGCGTGAGCACGGAGGGATTGGGCGCTTTAAATTTCTTTTTTTATTATTTATTTATTTACACTGTCTCTTTAACCACCTCGCATCTGCGCCATAGCTGAATGACGGCTACAGCGCGGCTCTAAAATGTCGGGAGGACGTCTATAGACGTCCTCCCATTTGGCTCGTGCTGGGCACGCGCACATGCCGCCACACGCTGTGGGAGCGTGCCCGCGGGTCAGGCGGACCCGATGTCCGCCGGAGACCCGCGATCTCCTCCTTCCAGAGAGCCGGAACGGGGAACCGCCAATGTAAACACGGCGGTTCCCCATTCTGTGAGGGGGGGCATGACAGATCTACTGATCCCTGTCACTGGGATCAGTTAGATCTGTCATGCCCCTGTCAACCCCACCCCCCCACAGTTAGAACACACCCAGGGAACATAGTTAACCCCTTCACTGCCCCCTGCAGGTTAACCCCTTCACTGCCAATGACATTTATATAGTAATCAGTGGATATTTACATTTCTGATCGCTGTATAAATGTCATTGGTCCCAAAAAAGTGTCACAAACGTCTGACATGTCCGCCCCGATATCGCAGTACCGATAAAAATCGCAGATCGCCGCCATTACCAGTAAAAAAAAAAAAAATAATAAAAACACCATGAATCAATGTCCCAATCAATAAACGCCGATTGCAATTTTTTTTACCAAAAATATGTAGAAGAATATATATCGGCCTAAACTGATGAATAAATTTGTTTTTTTATTTTTGGATATTTATTATAGCAAAAAGTAAATATTGTTCTTCTTTCAAAATTGTCGCTCTTTTTTTGTTTATATCGTTGATCAGAAATGACGCAGAGGGGATCAAATACCACCAAAAGAAAGCTCTATTTGTGGGAAAAAAAGGACGCCAATTTTGTTTGGGTACAACGTCGCACAACCGCGCAATTGTCATTCAAAGAGCGACAGCGCTGAAAACTGAAAATTGGTCCGGGCAGGAGGGGGGTTTAAGTGCCCAGTAAGGAAGTGGTTAAAGAAAAAATTCTGATCATTTTTATTGCTGTCACAAGGAATGTAAACATGCCTTGCAACAGTCATAGGCAGTGACAGGTACTCTTTATGGAGGGATCTGGGGTCTAAAAGACCCCAAATCCCTCCTTTGCACTTAAAAACATTCAAATAGCCAAGTTTGGCTTTTTTGAATGCTGTCATTTTTTTAAATTTTGGAGCCTTTAAGGTTCCAGTAAACCGGAAGTGATGTTATGACATCGCTTCCAGGTTACTAGAGCCAAGACCCGATCAAAGCCAATTCAGGCTTCCTTCAGGTCTTTGGCCAGCCAGCGGATGCGTTGACTGGTTTCTCAGGCTTCCTGGTGCGACGGGAGGGGCAGGAAGGCAGCAGGAGGGGGGGATAAAAGCCAAGTGGCTTTTATTTATTTTATTTATTTCAGGTACTTGTATAGCGCTGTCAATTTACACAGCGCTTTACATATATATTGTACATTCACATCAGTCCCTACCCTCAAGGAGCTTACAATCTAAGGTCCCTAACTCACATTCATACATATTTTTCCATGGCTCTCCCGTCGCACCAGGAAGCCTGAGCGACCAGACAACACGTCTGCTGGCTGGCCGAAGACCCGAAGGAAGCCAGAATTGGCTTTGATCGGGTCTCGGCTCTAGTAACCCGGAAGCAATGTCATAACATCACTTCCGGTTTACTGGAGCCTTAAAGGTGCCAAGACTTTAAAAAATGACAGTATTCAAAACAGCCAAACTTTTAGCCCCATCAGTTGTTATCCCAAGAAAGCCAATCGCCGGCTCTAAAAAATGGAAGTGGGGTGATGCGTGTAACTGCATGCATCACCCCGGTACAGCCCCTTCATGCCAAGGTCGCATATTTGCGTAGGTAAGTGTGAAGGGGTTTAACCGCTTGCCGACGGCTGATCGGCAATTGACGGCGACAATGTGGCTCTGTAACGCGAATCGCCGTCATACGACGGCGGCCGCGATACAGAGCCACTGTGAGCGCGCGCGCGCCGCCGGAGACCCGCGCGCGCGCTCACTGTGTCCGGGGGGTCCAGGGAGCAGGTGCGGCGGCTTCGATTGCCGCCGGCCACCCGCGATGCCCCCCCCCGGAGCGAATGAGCGGAGGTCCGTGTATGTAAACACGGACCTCCGCTCTGTGTGAGGGGGAAGGGCTGTGATCACAGCCTTCCTGTAAGTGAAGGCTGTGACCACTTCCTTTCCCCAGCTAGGCAAGTCCCCCTACAGTAAGAACACGCCCAGGGAACACAGTTAAACCTTAGAGCGCCCCCTGCAGGTTAACCCCTTCACTGCCAATGGCATTTACACAGTAATCAGTGCATTTTTATAGCACTGATCGCTGTATAAATGCCAATGGTCCCAAAAAAGTGTCAAAACATTCCGACATGTCCGCCCCAATATCGCAGTACCGCTAAAAATCGCAGATCGCCGCCATTTTTAGTAAAAAATAAAAAAGAATAAAAACCCCAAAAATGAATTCTCATCATCCGTAAACGCGACCACTTTTGCGCAAACCAATCAATAAACGCCGATTGCGATTTTTTTTATCGCAAATATGAGGAAGAATATAAATCGGCCAAAAAAGGTGAAAAAAAATGTTTTTTTATATTTTTTTTTTGATTTGTATTTTAGCAAAAAGTAAGAAATTTGGGTTTTTTTGCAAAATTGTCGCTTTTCTTTTGTTTATAGCGGCAATCAGAAATGACGCAGAGGTGATCAAATACCACCAAAAGAAAGCTCTGTTTGTGGGAAAAAAAGGACGCAAATTTCGTTTGGGTGCAACGTCGCATGACCGTGCAATTGTCAGTTAAAGCGACGCAGCGCCGAATCGCAAAAAGTGCTCCGGTCCTAAAGCTGGAAATCCTTCCGGGGCTGAAGTGGTTAAACAGCTATGAAGGGAGTTAGGTAAACCTGTGTAGAATTCATGGAAAGCTGTTTAATTTTTGCGAAGTAAGTACATTAAGGCCATATTGGTACATAGGGGAGCTGGAATTTCGAAAAAAGAAAAGGTGAACAAAAGTGAACTTAGTCTCTAAAGCAGTCTTATATTTCATATTTAACAGAAGATTCAGAGATTATATTGTGATTGTGTGCACAAAAAACAAACTACCATCATTTTATTCTACAGGTATTCTGCTTTCAGAAAATGTTTGGGGGTTTTAAGTATATTTTTTATAGAAAAATAGTTTGTATTTTAGTTTGTGCTAAACATGTAAAATTAGTCCAGTAGTAAAATGGTTAATTGTGCAGTAGTACTGCAACTAAATAATTTGTGAATTATTTGTGACTTATTTGTTGTGCACATTTTTTTCCACTACGCAATGAAGCATTTTTGTAAAATGTTTTATGTAAAAGAATGATCATTATGAATTGTTTTACTTTGCCATGGATAACCCCATTGGTCAGTTTGTTAAAGTGTATCTAAACCCAAAATCAAAAATGAGATATATATATCTTACGGCTTGCTAGCCCTTAGATCAGTGGTTCTCAACTCCCGTCCTTGGGACTCCCCAACTGGCCAGGTTTGCAGGATAACTGAAATACATCACAGGTGATATCATTTGCTGCTCAGTGATTGCAGTGTTCTAGTCTGCATCTCCCCAAGGTAATACTTAAAATCTGGCCTGTTGGTGGGTCCCAAGGACCGGAGTTGAGAACCACTGCCTTAGATGTTGTGGATGTATTATTGTTTTCCAGGATTGTTTTCTTTATTTTTACTTGGTAATCTTGCAAATGACACACTCCCTGTCGTTGAGGGGCTATAATCATTCCTCGATTGTAATTATGGAAGCAACCACAGTTTTTATCAGGCTGCCTTCCTGATTTTGACTACATTGTACAAATGTGTCTTTCTTTATTCACCTCCATTACACAGGCATTCATTTTGGTTCTTGGGTTTAGATGTCCTTTATTACAGGTATTCATATGTACAGTAGTGTTGGGAAGGTGATCTTACTTTGCTTAGATTTATACTCCATCTAAGGTGTATGGCTAGTTTTGGTCCTAGAATATACCTCCAAAGAGTGTTTGGATTTAAAAGTTTCCCTGCATCCAGAATACTGCTTAACAACTTACAAAATAGCTATTTAAACATGAAAAGCTTCTAGCATTTTAAAACCCAAGAATACGTTTATATGAATACAACCCCTATTCCAAAAATTTGTAACTCCTATTGGAAGTATCTTACCAAAAATGACATTTTTGTTGCAGAGAATGCCTGAAATCTGACTTTTATCTTAGTGCAGACTTCTGGGAAATTCAGTAAGGCAATCACACAACCAGGAAATTAGGAAATTATGTTTCTGGGGGCGTTCTGTATACATTCTGTGTACAGAACACCTCCAGGTAGCCATATTGCATTGCATTTTCAGAAAATTACAGAGCTGCACATTGAAAAGGAAAGGTAATTTTAATAACATCCAATTACAGTATGATTAGTGTCACAATTGTATACGCTATATTATTTTTTATTTATTTGCTATTTTTTCCCCCCACCAAAGTGGAGTTACCCTTTAAATAGATCATTGTCTACAGTTCATAATATCATGAAAAGATTCAGAGAATCTTTAGAAATCTCTGTGTGCAAGGGACAAGACCAAAACATAATATTAGATGCCCCTGATTTTCAGGCCCTCAGACGGCACTACATTAAAACAGGCATGATTCTGTGATGGACATCACTGCATGGTCTCAGGAAAAATTCCAAAAATCACGGTCTGTGAACACTGTGCCATCCAAAAATGCAAGTTCAAGCTCTATTAAGCAAAGAAGAAGCCATATATGAACATGATCCAAAAATGCTGCCATCTTCTCTAGGCCAAAGCTCATTTAAAACGGTCTGTTGCAAAGTGGAAAACTGTTCTGTGGTCAGACAAATTGAAATTTGACATTCTTTTTTGCCAACCATGGGCTCCGCTTCCTCCAGACTAAAAAGGAGAGGGACCTTCTGGCTTGTTTTCAGCGCATAGTTCAAAAGTCTGGATTTCTGATGGCATGGGAGTGCTTTAGTGTGTATAGAATGGGCAGCTTGCATATCTGTAAAGGCACCACCAATGTTAAAAGATATATGCAGATTTTAGAGCAACTTATGCTTCCATCCAGATCTCTTTTTCAGGGAAGGCCTTGCATATTTCAGCAGGACAATGCTAAACCACATGCTGCACCTATGACAACAACATAGCTTTGAAGTAGAAGAGTCTGGGTGCTTAACTGGCTTGTCTGCCCTTCAGGCCTATCACCATTTGAAAATGTTTGGCACATCTTGAAATGAAAAATATGTCAAAGAAGACCCAGGACTGTTGAGCAGTTAGACTCCTTTATCAGGCAGGAATGGGACAACATTCCTCTCCCAAAACTCCAGCAACTGGTCTCTTCAGTTCCCAAACATTGACAGAATGTTGTTTAAATAAGAGGGGAAGCTACACCATGATAAACATGGCCCTGTCTCATCTTTTTTTGAGAGGTGTTACTGCCATCAATTTCAAAATTACCTTATTTATGTCTTAACATTTTCTCAGTTTAAAAACTTGATAATCTTTCATAAATATGGGTTTATGAGATTTGCAAACCATTGCATTCTGTTTGTTTTAATATTTTATACAGAGTCCCAACTTTTTTGGATTTGGGTTTTGTTAGGAAAATGGACTTTTCTGGCCATGTCCAGCTTTCCGTGCGCGTTCGCGCGCGCCCGTGTGCGCTAATGGCGCCAATAGCGGCAATTTAAGCACGACAGCACCAGGAAGCAGGTGCTGTCCGTTCTACAGCATTTGTGTGAGTTTCCTTGCTTCCTGATTTCCCAATACCTGTTCCTGTGACCCGGCCTGTTTGACCCTGCTCTGAACTCTGCCTGCACCGACCCCGGCTTCCACAACCACTCTTCTGCCTGCTCCCTTGTACTTTGCTGCCTGAACGTTGCCAACCCAGCCTGTACCCGATCATCCGTCTGCCTGATCCTTCTGTACTGCACTGCCCGCCAGCTGCTGACCCGGACTGCCTTACTACTCTTCTGCTTGCACGAGCTCCAGCGGACACCTACCTGCCACCTGAGCCTTGTCCAGCCCTCATGCCCCCCTGTGCTCCTGAGCTCCCTGTCTGCACTACCAGGGACTCTCAAACAAGGGCCGCAAGAGAGGTTACCCCTGCATAAGCCAGACTCCATCACCAGGTACGTGACAGGATTTGTAGCAGGATGACCCTGTGCTACTCAGTAAAATGGTGTTTTTTACACCAGATTTTGGGAGAAGCAGGCACACTAATGGCTCAGGTGTGTGCTGGTTTCATATTGGAGCCAGAATTAGCGCTCAGGGCCCCTCCTCCTCAAGGAGGTAAGTGTGTAAAGGGAGCCGTGAAATGCTGGTGCCCAATGCTGTCCAGGTTGGACAGACCAAGGCCGGAGCCTGAGAAAAAGTCCAGGAGGGACAAGCGCAGCTAGGGAAACTGCAAGGAAAGATGCAGAGCTAAAGTACGGCTTCTGTGCATAACACTGGGATTTGGTTAATGGTCAGGAAGACTGAAAGGTATTTGATGGGCAGGAAGCACCAAGAGAAGGAGGCTGATGTTATGTTTTTGCAGTGATGGTGAGAACCCTCTGTGTGGGAAGACCTATCTGTATGATCTTTGGCTTGCTTTTAAATAAAAGTAGGCTGCCATGCCCTAAAATACAGTTTTGGACTGGCAGGATTCATTGTAAATGCACCTACTGCTTGAGTTTAATCACCCCAATCTTACAGGGTTGTACATTTTTCATGGACTGAATAGCGTGAACCTCCTTGCTCACTTAATATGCACACTGAAAAATTATTTCTCAGAAAAGCTATAGACTTAGGCTTGCAGTAAGTAAGTAATTGGATAGTGTGACAATATCTACATATTGTAACAAGCGGACCGTACAACCCAACATGACCTTTGCAAAAGTGATGGTCGACAGCAGAGATTCGCTAGGCTGAAACTGTGTCTTATGTTAGAGATATTTAACAAATAAGGCAGGGGTGCAGCCATTAAGTACAAACTCAATAAAATTGTCCATTCCATTGACCTCAGCAATGTTTTCCCAAGCTTGAAATTGCTTAATTGGTTCAAGGGACGTCAGTTTCAAGATGATTGTGCTTCTCTGAACTTTAATCCATTCCACAAGCTCTTTCTGAAAACAATTACTTAGCAGGAGCTGCAGCCTGCTCAAACTTGCATGAGCAGAGTGGAACCATATTAAAGAATGACTGCAGAAAGCTCTTTCTGTATTTTTTTAATATTTTATTTGCTATTTCTATTTGACAATTAGATTTGCTATCCACTTGTTAGTGGACGTTTCACAGGCATTTCAACCACTGAATGATCCATTTGGAACACCCTTTACTTGAGTACTCATACTTATGGGTCCAAGTTATGTAGATTATAGATTTCAAATCCTTCATTATTTACTGATCAGAAGCCCTTGAATTTTCTAAAAGGAGTGAGCCTGTCATGAAGCAACACATCTGTGAAAAAATGTAGATGGAAGCTGTCTTTGATTTTCATGCCTCATTTTGTTTCCATATACAGTAACAAATTGGCTGCTCTTTTATGGGTTTTAGTTCCTTAATTCTGCAGCAATGGTTAAAAATCCCTCTGCTGGCAGCACCTTGAAATGTCAATCCACTGCACTCTCATACCAGCAATGGCTCAGGTCTCCAGTGTGGTACCAATGCCGTTCAGGGAGCTATATAGCATTGTTGATTGATGCAGTGTGTATGTGTGTGTGGTGTGGGCATTTTAAAGGATAAGTTAACATTTGTTCACTTTTTTTTCTAAATTTTAGCTCCCCCATGTACCAATATAGCATTAATGTACTTTTTTTTTGCAAAAATATCAAATCTCTCCATTAAATCTACAGACACTTACTTTACTTGTCCTCATCAATGTTTCCTTACATATGCATTCATTTTGCCTTACTTCCTGGTCAGACTTTAGGTCATAACTAGAGTTGAGCGAACACCTGGAAGTTCAGCTTCTGCTGGTCCGTCCGAACTTCGGGACAAAGTCCGGGTCCGGGTCCGGACGGAACCCGAACGATCGCACGGACAACGAACCCCATTGAAATCAATGGGGACCCGAACTTTTAGGCACAAAAATGGCTGTAGGAAAGTCCTGGAAAGCCCCAGAGGGCTGCAAAAGGAAGTAAAATGGGGGTAAGGGTAGGGCAAGTGCCCTACAAAAAAATGGGGACAGGGAAATAACTGTAAATATTTTTAAAAAAATAAAAACATAAAAAAAGCAAAAATGGAGGTGAATGTGGATCATCTTCAAACTGTGTCTGAAAAGTATTAATTAACGGTAGAAGCCATATAACTGTTCTAAAATCATCTTCAAACTAGGGCAAGTGCCCTACAAATAAATGGGGATAGGGAAAATAAATTAAAATCA
>BLSH010539147.1:471564-482728 GCA_018402905.1 Glandirana rugosa
TTAAAGTATGTCCATGTACTGGCACGTTAACAGTAAGTTGCACGCTGTCACGGCTTACGACTTTTAAGATTCAAGATGTCGTTATCAATTTCCTATTCAAGTGGAAACAAGTGAAAAAAAAGATTTAAGGTCGAGGGGATACATGGTTATATCGTAATTACATGAAAAAACGTTTTTATAGTTTCGAAAGGTAATCACGTCGACCTTTACCCACCCATCTATCTTCCCACCTACTACGTCCCACACACGATTACTCCAGTCGACCAGTTGAGGAAGAACACAATACTGATCACAACTCGCTTGGGCCTGACATTGCAAGCCCAGGCATGGCTTCCGAACGATTTTTGAAATGTCCGGGTCCGGGTCCGTGCCACGGACACCCTAAAGTTCGGTACGGACCCGAACGTTACAGTCCGGGTTCGCTCAACACTAGTCATAACACAAGAAGGAGTTGACCAGCTGACCTCATTAGCACACACCCTGCATCATCCACCCTTCTATCTACCCACCCATTTCCAGCTGCACTAATGGAAAGCTTTGATATTTTTGCAAAAAAGTACATTAATGCTATATTGGTACATAGGGGAGCTGGAATTTAGAAAAAAAAGTGAACAAAGGTGAACTTATCCTTTAACTATTGCTGTAGAACTTAGAATTTTCAGCATTCGGCACTGTCGCACGTTGAATGACAATTGCACGGTCATGTACCTGTATGAAATTTTTATAATTTTTTTCACACAAATAGAGCTTTCTTTTGGTGGTATTTAATCACAGCTAGGTTTTTTGATTTTTGCTAAATAAAAAAAGACAGAACATTTTGAAAAAAATATATTTTTTTATAACATTTTGCAAATAAATAATCTTTCTTCATAAATTTAAATTTATATATATGAAAATTGATCAATCCTGATGTACTGATGCCTCTCATTTCTTGAGGCCTGTAGACCCCAGGACAGTACAAATACCCCCAAATGACCCCTTTTTGGAAAGTAGACAGTCCAAGGTATTTAGTAAGAGGCATCACAAACTTTTTGAAGTTGTCATTTTTGGTAAAAATGTTGGGAAATGAAGAAATTAAAAAAAAAACAACATTTTTTTTTAAATATACTGTCTTCAGTGCAGTACAGAGTTTTCATATAATGGGTGTGGTGCTGATCAGGGACACTGACTGTTGATGGTATATAAAAATAAATAAAAATGTCATCTTTTTTTTCTTTTACAATTTTTTTTCTTTTCTTTTTTTTTTTTTACGATTTTATTTTCTAACACACTGTGACCAGAACAATCATCATAGTAACACTTCACTACTCTGGAGAAGTAATCAGGATTTTTTTAAACCTATTATGATTGCTTATACCAGTGAATTTCATTGGTATAAGCAACAATATTTACTGAATGGAACTGATTCATTCATTGTATTTTGTTTTAATTAGCTGTGATTGGCCAAAGCTAATCACATGGAACAGATGGGCTGTGATTGGCCCTGTCTGTACCGTGTGATGAATGTGAACAATCACAGCTAGCAACACAATTGTATAAAATGGATGGCATGAAAGGAAGCTATCCATTGTTTACAACTGTCATGTGATCTGCTGTGATTGGTCACAGTGATCACATGGTACTGGTAGCGGGCTAGTACTGTGATCAGTCATTGGCTGTGTGTGACAGATTGCGCCACTGCATGGCCCCATGAGAGGCGAGTTTAATGATGTTGGATTGGAAAGGAAGGTTTATGCAAAAATGTAGTTGCTGCTTAAAGCATCACCAGAAAAAAAGCATGCTAATTCCCATCCCTGAGTCCCTGTGCACATAGCACTTGCCCCATTAAAATCCAAGCAGTGAAGGTTAAATAAATAAATCTTAATCATACAACCTTACCAATATAGGCATTCCTATGGAGGAGAAGTTACAGACAACACTGAACTCTCTCCATTCTACAGTGTCAGCTCTCCTATGGAGATTTGTAACCTCTTCCTTACCGGCGTATAGTAATACGCCGGCAAGGTGCACTCCCCAACCTGGGTGGACGTCATTTGACATCCTCCCATTTTCGCTGCTCTGCGGGCCCCCAGGGGCCTGCATCACGGCGATCGGGGATCAGGCGAGTCGAATGATAGCGGCTCTTTACCACGTGATCAGCTGTGTCCTATCACAGTCAGTCACTTTCGACCATAACAAAGCAGCGGCATGCATGCCGCCAGTGTGCGCCCCCGGGGGTGTGCAGCATGGCGACCGGGGTTCAGGCTTGTCCCTCGGACAAAGCCCAACCCCGAGCAGGGTCAAGAGCCAATGAAATTGGTTCTTTACCACGTGACCGGCTCTGTCCAATCACAGCCGGTCAAAGAATGACAACAAACCTCGGTAACGAGCTGTTAGCGGGTTCTCTTCTTCACACACCGATCGTGTGTGAGGAGGAGATAGTGGTAACAGCTTGTTACCGCTTACTGTGTACACCAATCACACTTATTGCCCCCCAGTAGTAAAGAGTACCTGTCACCACCCCATCAGAGTACCTGTCACCTGCCCATCAAAGTACCCGAGTACCTGTCACCTGCCCAACAAAGTACCCAAGTACCTGCCACCCGCCCATCAGAGTACCCAAGTACCTGCCACCAGCCCATCAGAGTACTCGAGTACCTGTCACCAACCCATCAGATTACCCGAGTACCTGTCACCTGCCCGTCAAAGTACCCGAGTACCTGTCACCTGCCCATCAAAGTACCCGAGTACCTGTCACCTGCTTATCAAAGTACCTGACTACCTGTCACCAGCCCATCTGAGTACCCAAGTACCTGTCACCAGCCCATCTGAGTACCCAAGTACCTGTCACCAGCCCATGAGAGTACCCCAGTACTTGTCACCAGCCCATGAGAGTACACGAGTACCTGTCATCAACCCATCTGAGTACCCAAGTACCTGTCACCAGTCCATCTGAGTACCTGAGAACCTGTCACCAACTCATCAGAGTACCCGAGCACCTGTCACCATCTCATCAGAGTACCCGAGTACCTGTTACCAACCCATCAGAGTACCCGAATACCAACCCTTCTGAGTACAAGAGTACCTGTCACCAGCCCATCTGTGTACCCGAGTACCTTTCACCAGCCCATGAGAGTACCCAAATACTTGTCACCAGCTCATCAGAGTACCCGAGTACCTGTCACCAGCCCATCAGAGTACCCGAGTACTTGTCACCAGCCCATCCGAGTACCTGTCACCAGCCCATCAGAGTACCCGAGCACCTGTCACCAGTCCATCAGAGTACCCGAGTACCTGTCACCAGTCCATCTGAGTACCCGAGTACCTGTCACCAGTCCATCTGAGTACCTGTCACTAGCCCATCTGAGTACCCTAGTACCTGTCACTAGCCCATCAGAGTACCCTAGTAAGTTAGCAGCTATGAGTAAGCACCCGAGAAAAGGGCGTGAAACACGTTAGCATTTTCTGCTCTATTTTTGCACTGTATGGACTTTTATCTACAATAAAGAAGCATCTTTTGGAGTGCGGCTTTCTGGAATTTCCTCTTACCTAGACACGGTTTGCACACCGAGCCAGCACCCACAGGATCATGGGTATTTTGTTTGGGACTTTTTCTCCTCTGCAGCGGGTACTCCATATATCTACATTCCAGAGTACCTGAATACCTGTCACCAACCCTTCTGAGTATACAAGTGCCTGTCACCAGCCCATCAGAGTACCTGTCACCAACCCATCTGAGTACCCGAGTATCTGTCACAGGCCCATCAGAGTACCTGAGTACCTGTCACCAACCCATCTGAGTACCCAAGTATCTGTCACCAACCCATCAGAGTACCCGAGCACATGTCACCAACCCATCAGAGTAGCCAAGTACCTATCACCAGCTCATCAGAGTACCTGAGTACCTGTCACCAGTCCATCTGAGTACCTGTCACTAGCCCATCTGAGTACCCTAGTACCTGTCACTAGCCCATCTGAGTACCCCTAGTACCTGTCACTAGCCCATCTGAGTACCCGAGTACCTTTTACCAGCCCATCAGTGTACCCTAGTAACTTTTACTAATCCATCAGAGTACTCGAGTACCTATCTGCAGCCCATAAGAGTACCCGAGTACCTATCCGCAGCCCATGCCTCATAAAATATAAATTGGGGTGTTTGCTTTTCAAAATGGGGTAATTTTGTGGGTAATTCCATTGTCCTGGTGCTTCAGGACCTTCAAAAGTGTGAAAGGTAGGAATGAAATTAGATGTGTAATTTATGCTCGTAGAATGCCTGAAGGTACTACTTCAATGCTGGACCTCTCTATGTGGCCGGGCTGTGTAAAAGTCTCACAGATGTGGTATCGCCATACTCGGGATGAGTAGCATAATATATATTTGGGGGTAATTTTTGCTATGTACATGCTATGTGTTAGAAATATCATATAAATTGACAACTTTGTGTAAAAAAAAAAAAATACTTTTTCATTTTCTTTCTGCGTTTTTCAAAGACTTCTAGAAAAAAATGAACCTTACAAAAGACTCATAATGCCTCATAGAATATATGTTGGGGTGTTTGCTTTCCAAAATGGGGTCATTTTGGGGGCAATTCCATTGTCCTGGTGCTCCAGGGCCTTCAAAATTGTAATAGGTGTTTGAGAAATGAAATGTGTAATTTATGCTCGTAGAACGCCTAAAGGTGCTACTTCAATGTTGGGCCTGTGTATGTGGCCACACTGTATAAATGTCTCACACATGTGGTATTGCCATACTCAGGAGGAGTAGCAGAATGTGTTTTGGGGTGTAATTTTTGCTGTGTACATGCTATGTGTTGGAAATGTCTTATATATGGACAGCTTTGTGTAAAAAAATTAGTTTTCATTTTTTTCCCACATTTTCCAAAAACGTCTGGGAAAAAAATGACATGTTCAAAAGACTCATTATGCCTTATAGATTATACGTTGGGGTGTTTGCTTTCCAAAATGGGGTCATTTTGTGGGCAATTCAATTGTCCTGGTGCTCCAGGGCCTTCAAAAGTGTAATAGGTGGTTGAGAAAAGAGATGTGTAATTTATGCTCGTAGAACGCCTAAAGGTGCTACTTCAATGTTGGGCCTCTGTATGTGGCCAGGCTGTGTAAAAGTCTCACACATGTGGTATCGCCATACTCAGGAGGAGTAGCAGAATGTATTTTGGGGTGTCATTTTTACTATGTACATGCTATGTGTTGGAAATATCTTATAAATGGACAACTTTGTGTTAAAAAAAATGCATTTTCATTTTTTTCCCACATTTTCCAAAAACTTCTGGAAAAAAATGAACCGTTTAAAAGACTCATTATGCCTCATAGATTATACGTTGGGGAGTTTGCTTTCCAAAATAAGTTCATTTTGTGGACAATTCCATTGTCCTGGTGCTTCAGGGCCTTCAAAAGTGTAATTGGTGGCTGAGAAATGAGATTTGTAATTTATGCTCGTAGAGCGCCTGAAGGTGCTACTTCAATGTTAGGCCTTTGTATGTGGCCAGGCTGTGTAAAGGTCTCACACATGGGGTATCGCCATACTCAGGAGGAGTAGCAGAATGTATTTTGGGTTGTCATTGCAAGTATGCATATGCTGTGTGTGAGAAATAACTTGTTGTTATAACAATTTTGTGTAAAAAAAAAAAAAAATCATAATTGTACAAAATACAAATAAATAACAACTTCAAAAAACTCACCATGTCTATCACTAAATACCTTGGAATGTCTACTTTACAAAAAAAGGTCATTTGGGGGGGGTATTTGTACTTTCCTGGCTTGTTCGGATCTCAAGAAATGAGATAGGTGGTCAGTACATCAGGTGTGATCAATTTTCAATGATTTGCACCATAGCTTGTAGACTCTATAACTTTCCCTGGGAATAAATAATATACACTAATTTGGGTTATTTTTTTACCAAAGATATGTAGCAGTATAAATCATGGCCCAAATTTATGAAGAAAAAAAACCCAAAAAACTTTTTTTTTCAAAATTTTCCCTAATTTTTTGCTTATATTGAAAATTGAAAAACCCAGCAGTGATTATATACCACCAAAAGAAAGCTCTATTTGTGAAAAAAAATTATAAAAAATTTGTTTGGGTACAGTGTAGCATGACTGAGTAATTGTCATTTAAAATGTGAGAGCACTGAAAGCTGAAAATTGGTCTGGGAAGGAAGGGGATGTAAGTGTCCTGTATTGAAGTGGTTAAGTACCAAAGTTTGGCGCAATTCCACGTGTGTTTACAATCTTAATGACATGTTAGGTATCAATTTGCTCGGCGTAACATCATATTTTATCCATTGTGATGGTTTACACTAAAAAAGGACTCTCATAGTTACTTCCACACTCCTAAAATGAAGAGTATTCTCTTTGGTTTATGGTTTTTGTGGAAGTGGTAGCACATACCATCTATTTTAGGAAGTCGTATTATCCTATACCTATTATCCAGATATCCTTCATCTTATGGATGTCTGTGTAAACTTTTTAAATCTGCTTGTTTTATATACATTTATTTTACAACAATAACCAAGCAGCAAGTCATAGATATTTTCTCCTGCTTGCATTCTGAAGAAGTTGTTGCAGTATTTATGATCATTTTTCTATTGTTTAGATTTTCCCCTGTGACTAAATTGTGGATGTAAAAAAAAGTACTAGAAATAAAGCTAAACGTAGAGAAACTGATGAAAAAAAGCATCGTTTTTACCTGCATTTTTAATCTCCTTTTTTATGTGTAACGGAAAACGTCCATGGAGAGCAATGTGTGATCTATCTGTACTTCCTATCTTTGCAATATTAATCCATACACTCCCAGTGCGGTCTCTTGCCAGCTATTTTTCTTTAGCAACACAGTTATGATCCTCCATTCTTATCTTGCCGATGTTAACAAGTGCCAACTTCTCTAGCACTTTTTCTGCTGCTTTTTAAACTTAACTTTTCATTTTTTGGGATTTCTGCAGCTGTTAACCCCTAAAGCTTTTTTCCATCCATGAAAATACTTGTGTCTTATGCCTATTGTAAGAACTTCAAGGATAAGGGGTTGTTTATGGAAATTCTAAATGTGCCCACCTGCTGCAACCTTTATATTACACAAAATCTGGCAGCGGGGGCATCTGTATCAGTGAAACTACATGTGTGGATGGGGGGGGGGGGTAGGTGTGTAAATCCAGCAGACAACTGGTCCATCAGGTTCCAACTATAATTGAAATATGAAATCTGGATGTAAATTGGGTACATCTTCATAAAAGCCGAACTTAAGGTTGATATAAAAGACAGAGGTTATTGAATCTCTATAGACATTAAAGAGTAATTATGGTGTTTCTAAAGGCTCAAGGTTTTTTCCCTTCATGCATTCTATGCAAGCCACACCCTCTAATACTTACCTGAGCCCCATCATGATCCAGTGATGTGCACAAGAGCCTTGGCTCTCCAGGGACTCCCCTTCCTCATTGGCTGAGACAGCAGTGGGAGCCATAAGTTGTGAATGGATATGCAGTGTCAGCTTGGGAGTGAGCCTACTTGGGTGACCCTATTGCAAGCTGCTCCTTCTTGCATCAGCGAGGGGCCAGGTGTGCTGGGGGGAGACCTGAGAAGAGGAGGATCAGGGGCTGCTGTGTGCAGAACTGCTGCACAGAGCAGGTAAGTATGACATGTTTGTTATTTTTTATTGCCTTTAATATCACTTTAAACTCTGCTATATATTTTATTAAATGACCCCCCCCACACACACACACTCCCCTGAGGTTTATACCTTAATCTGCTAATATGCACTGCATATTAGCACATCGTGGCAAGCTTACCTGTCAAAGTCCTTAAGTGCTGTGCCATCAGTGCTCCAGCTGGTCGCGGGTGCTTCCATCTTCTTCTGGTCGTCTTTCTGGGTCCACACTGTTCAGCCACTTGAATGGCTAGGCAGCAATGACATCACTCCTGCTCATGCACACAGGAGTTACTTCATCATGGTAAAGAGTGGTGCTGTAAATGTACTCTGAGCTGCACATGCATGACCCAGCGTACATTACCATTGATAGGCAGGGAGAAGCATTTATGATTGAAGAGACCACTAGGGTCTCATCTGACATAAAAACCTTCCCTATCAGCATTTTATATGTTTTAATTAATAATGCTTTAATACATCTTAAAATGTATTTTTAAATGCAAGCAATGTAAGTGGCTAAATGTGACCTGCTATCACCCCAATTTCCATACAAAAGGGCCGGAGTGTGAGTAGAAGAACCAGTTTAGAGAGCCAGTTGGTTCATGACCTAACAAGAAACTTGCTGATAGGAAAAGAAGGCAGAGTGATAAAGAGATGAGCTCATCATTGTGCTGCTTCTCCATTCACTGTCCAGTAACAGGCTCTCAGCTTCTGGTTGGTAGCTTGACGCTGCATGGACTGAGCGCCGCTCTGTAGCCGTTGATGCTGCAGTCCTTTATCATCCTACACACATCATTAGTGAACTTAGCCTTGTCTGTCTGACATTGGATTGATGCACCTCTTCCCCTTTGGACTTGCTCTACATGCCCTTGGTTGGCTGCTGCCAGTGATATGTATATACCCAGTCTGATTGTCCTCTCCCAGGGTCCACGCATGAGAGGTCTCATTCCAATACCCTACCTGTAGTGGGTGTTTCCTTTTTGAAACGACAAGGTTTTGGCTGAGAGGTCATTTGTCCGGCTCTCATCATATAACCTTTTTTCCCCATTTTTTCATCTTTTTTCATAATTTTTCTGCTATTTTTCTGCACTGATGTATATCTTTGGTGTTTTGAGAATCCAGCCAGTTTCTCCTTCGATCATTTTTAACTATGGTCCTTATTAATGTACTCCAATAATTCACCATCATAATTTCTTCTTTTTTCTGACGTTTTTGTACCATGGAGATGTGTCATCTTGCTCCGCCAAATACGAACTCCTCCCTTATATTCTGTGAACATTCCTGAAGAAGAGCTGCTATCTTTCGAATATTTCAAATATCTCGAAAACCTGTTGGCTGTTGTCACAGTTCTTCCATCCAAGAGGTTTATGCATACTGTATAGTCCATGTACTGTTCCATTTATCTTGTGTCCTATTTTTCATTGCTTTTATTGGTACTGGTCTTGCTAGGCCAGTTCATCAAAATAAACATTGATTGCATTTTTATACATTGGTTGTTGGTCTTTTGGTCCGTCTATGCCCCAAAGTCCCTTCTTTGGAGGGTTTTTTCATATCTATGGGCATTAAGCAGTGACAAATAGCAGGATGGATCTTGCTTTCATAATATATATCTTTTTTTTTTTTCTGTAAACTAGTTTTGTTTTGTTTGTTCATTCATTCATTGATTCTTTTCTGACAGTTTGGTGTTTGTAAAAAAAATAATCCTATATACTCACCTCTATGCTGTGGCATCGGGGTGAGGCTGCAGCTGTCGCACATTGCCTCTAAGTCTGACAACTGAGTAATCGCATGACTGCTGATTGCTCGGTTCTCGGTCTGCTTGGAAAGGAGTGCAGTGACTGTCTCAGTGGAGCACTGGGCAGGGGTGGGGGGAGGCAAAGCTGGCTTTGGCTCTCTGTTGTGTGATGAGATGTGGAGCTAGCTGTTATTCAGGCAGCCGTGTGGATCCCGACAATATTGTCGGGATCCTTCACAACCTGGAGTAGCTCTGCCATGTCAGCTGATAGCGGACAATAGCATGTCATTGGTTGATCCTGGGTCACAGAAGGGGAAAAGTAGGTGCACTTCCATGACCTGCAAGAGAAGTATAGCCAAAAATTCTTTAGCCATACTTCTCTTTTAAGAAATCTTGAATAAAGGTCAACATTTTTTAAGGGTTCAAGACTTGGAATCTATTTAGCTGCCATCAAAAAAATACTTTCCAGATGGACAGGATTTTTTCTTTGAATCATTTACAGTTATGGGGGTTGATAACCACTATTGCAGAGAAAATTGGTGCAAACATGGAGAAATTGCCCAGATCAACCAATGTAGTATTACTTTTTCAAGGCAACAAGTAATCTTATTGGTTGTTTTGTAATGTTGCAAAAGTGCTTTGCATAATTTTTAATGTCCATGTAATCAATGAATTAATGAACAAACAACATCAAACTCTTATCCCTTCCATCATCTAATGAAAAAATTCTTTACATAAACCCATCGTTTTTTGCACAGCAGTGTTCATGATGCAGAGATGAGCTTGTGCACAAAAGCGTTTCAGCTTCTGCACATTTATTAGGGAGTTCAGCTTTGCCCGGAAGAATGAGGCAGAACAATCACATTACAGCTAAAATAAATGTTGCAGAGATGCTTGGCTTCCATGGCCATCTGCTTCACTGTAAATGAAATGAATCAACATTTCTTTTGCAATAAAAAACGTCAAATAGAAACAAAAATAGTTTGATATGAAATCAAGTTCACTTGCAACCGGAAAGAACACAGTTTTATTGTCTATTTCATATTCAATTTTACTTAAGTTAATCTGACATTGAACTCTTTTTGTACCAAGTTTTATACTATCACAGCTGAAAAGAAATCCTAATTAAAATTAATCAGTTTCTTTATGACTGTGTACATTGCAAGGAACACAAACACTAAACATCCAAAATATGGTTACTACTTCCCAATTAAAATTCACATTCTTTCACCCTGAAGTCATTAATTCATACCTCCCCTTTGTGATTTGAGATTCTGTCCTGGGCTGCATTCACACTGTCCTTGTTGCACTGATCTGAATTACTTTATAGCCAGTTCGGCAAATTTTTTAAAAATGTTTTTATATATTTTGTTATAATTTTATTATTTAACCACTTGACAACTGGGCACTTAAACCCCCTTCCTAACCAGACCAATTTTCAGCTTTCAGTGCTCTCACATTTTGAATGACAATTACTCAGTCATACTACACTGTACCCAAATGAAATTTTCGTCCTTTTTTTCACACAAATAGAGCTTTCTTTTGGTGGTATTTAATCACCACTGGGGTGTTTATTTTTTGAACAATAAATGGAAAAATACCGAAAATTTTGTAAAAAAATGCATTTTTCTTTCTTTCTGTTATAACATTTTGCAAATTAGTAATTTTTCTTCGTAAATTTTGGCCAAAATTTATACTGCTATATGTCTTTGGTAAAAATAACCCAAATTAGTGTATATTATTTGGTCTTTGTGAAAGTTATAGAGTCTACAATCTATGGTGCCAATCACTGAAAATT
>BLSH010539147.1:490398-505492 GCA_018402905.1 Glandirana rugosa
AAAGGGGTACGGGAGAAATGGTTAGAAGAGTTGTGTAAACGGGTCTGACAGGTTTCTTTCTCGTCGTAATGATAACACTTTTTCGGACTCAAAGAATATTTTACAACACGCATATAGTTCCAATCTGTATTTTTTATTACATAACTTGATATCTACATGTACCGAGAATAAGATATGTAAAGTCTTCTGTGGTCCTTTCAACTTACAACCTTTGTGACGACGTCGGAACCTGTCTGTTCGTTCACTCTTTTGTCTAATGAGACGGAAAAAGGATATCATGTACTTCCCAGAATTTGACATACAGTTCCGTTATGTGTAAAACATGTACAGGTATTGCATTTGTTTCTTATTTTGCCTTGACATACAGTTTAAGACCCTTCATGTACTATAGGAAAAAGGCAGAGTAATCTGTTTTCTCACTTGCTTGTCTGTCCAAGGCTGCAGCAGTGTTTCCAACATTCAACTTTCCTGGTGTCTTCTGAAATGTATAGAATAAGAGCCATGTACATCTATAGTTCAATACATTATTTTTTATGTCTAACCTTGATATACGCACAACATTTTATAAGAAACTCAGGCTTTTTCACAATAGTAATGCTGCTCTTTCTTTGGACAGTCTGGGCAAATGTGTTGAGAAGATTGGTAAAGAGGGCATGGGGAAAGCTGAATTATATGATTCTCTATGCAATTTCATATATGCAATGCCATCTTTTTTTTAAAGCAAAATCAATATACGGTACACTGTAAGGATATTTAGTAAAAGTAAAAATATTATGTAGCACATGGTCAAAACATTTTCACTTGACGTGCAAGTGATTCCATCAGATAATAATCAGTAATAAATTCATTACCAATAATCAATAATAAATTCTTTAATTAACATCAATTTTTCCTTGTCTTCCCTATTAGTGGCACCAAGCTAGCAACATGTTCAGGTGACACAACTGTTCGGATCTGGGACTTTGCTAAGTCAGAGTGTATCCTGACATTGGAAGGGCATACACATGCAGTGTGGGGTTGCTCCTGGCATACATGTGGCGACTTCCTAGCTTCCTGTTCCTTGGATAACAACAGCAAGATATGGGATCTTAACAGGTATGTTATACTTTTCTGTTGTATCTTTGTTTTATTATTATATAAATGGTATTCCATTTTAAGAGGCAAAGAGCAATTATCGATATGGGAACCAAGTGGAAATCATGTTTTTTTTAGCATTGACTGCCATTAAAAGTTGAAAAATTCTTTGCTATGAGTTACTGATGGAATGTGCACCACATCAGATGCTTATTGGGAGTCATTGACGCCTCAACAGCAACACAAGTCACTAGAACAGAGCATATCCATACTTAAAAAGAATAAGCTTTATATTACTTTTTTAAAGGTGGCTGAATTTTTAGTAAAACTCAACTTTTTAATGAGAAACTTTTAAATGTAGATTAGAATGTGTAGGCGTATTGAATGTTTAGCTACTTGATAAAAAACTTTTTTTTCACTGAACTACAAAGATGACTTGTTTCCTTGCTACTGCGCTTTGATATATATATATTTTCATTTCTTTCTATATCTTATTAAACAAGATCCTAATTGTACTATTTTTAGATGTCATTTGTTTAGGATCACTTTTCAAGTCGCTTTCTGCCTGCATATATTCAGTAAACAAGCAGACTTTTTGCCAACTTGATTAAGACTAAAACTGAAACACTGCTGAAAACATATTTTTATGTAACTATCTCAGTCTGCATTTAATTTGTGAAGCTACCATGTGTTTTTAACGCAGAACAATGGATGTTTGGTGTATTATTCAATTTGCTGTTACAAAAAGGATTTGTTTTTCCCTTTTTGTTTCAATTTTTTATGTTAATAGCTTTGTTTTGAATGTAATTGTCTACTATGTTTCCACTATTATGTCTTCACTGCATTGTGTCAATAAAATAACAAACAAAGTGGTGCGCTGCTATGTACTAATACAGTGAAGATATTCAGTTAAATTAGAATAAACCTGTTTAAATGTCACAATGCAATATACATATAACACATAAATGTCTAAAATATGTCCATCAATAATGTGAAGTGATCACTAATGATACGTTAAAAACAAAATTAAAATATTCAATAGAAACTCGTTATTTCTTTAGTGCTCAGAAAAATCCCACACCTTTTGATATATTTGAGTGTTCTCTGTGTAAATTCACACGTGCCACCTCTGTGCTCACTAAACGCTCACCTTAATGTACCAGATATTGCACCTAGTTAATATCATCCATGGTCCATCAAGGGTGTAGTTCTGCAGATGATTTCCCAACCTCCTGTCCACTAGGGACCTTCCAGATAGCATTTACAATGCTTCCGATGAGGGTTACTAAACCCACAACAGTAAAATCAGTCAGTATATGCAGTAAGGCATGTTTGTTATACTCACTGTGGAACCTAAGGGGTTAATCTGTCGCGTTGTGTATAAAAGCTGTTTGATCATGTCTTCTCTGATCCTCCTGTTCTTGCATTGTCTCTAAAACATGTCCGGATAAGACAGAGTACTGGAGTCACTCTGAACATGCTCAGTTTGGTATGTATTGCTAGAGAGTTTTTTTTTTTCTTGAGAGAGTGCATGTGATCAACACAGGGCCAATCAGCACTGTCCAAACAGAGGGTCAGGGGTCCTGCATCCTGATAGGACAGCCAGTGCATTATGAAAACTCCCCCTTCAAGCTTTAACCAGGCACTGATAGCAGTCACAAGACTGATGATGAGAAAAGGTATTTAGCAGTTTTTATTTACTAAAATTATTGCATTTCCCTGTTCTGTGTACTGTGGGAGACCAGATATAGTGAATGCAGGGTCCTGGGTTTAGTAACACTTCAATGAGTACTGGCCCTTTAAGACTCCAGATTGCTCATCTATGGATAAGCATGTTAGAAAAAAGCATATACAGAGCCTCTCATGGTATTGTATTTAAAAATGTGCCCATTTATTGCTGATCAGAGCGCCCTCCTATGTCACTTCCAGTCCACGAATGCCTTCGACATGCTCTACACATTCTGTCACAACCACATGGATATTTCACATTATTGATGGACTTATTTTAGTAATTTGTGTGTTATATGTATACTGTATTGCAATTGTGACATTTAAGTAGGCATTTCTGTCATTTCACTGGTGGAGGATTGCACAGTCACTTTGAACATTTGGAATATCCTTATTTCGGATGGATGTATCACTAGCAATATACCCAAGATTGTGAAGTCATCTAATATTCGCATTTGATACCCACCTCACATCATTTGAATTTTACTACCTGATTAATTTGCTATCTTGCACATTAAGTTAAACTTTATTAATTATTCATTAATGATTCATATTGAATGTTTTGATGATATACACGTTTATGTGTACAGTCACTCTGACCCCTAGGGGCCACTCATATTGATGCACTTTATATTTGGAATTTGACACAAGATTTTCATTATTTATTTTATTTATATTTTATATAATATGCATGAGGTTTTGCACTAAGTGTTGACCCACACTGACCTTTGATGACATGCACTATAGGCACTTGAATTTTATGCAAAGTTTTTTTTTTTCCTGACCTAAGGACAAGGCTGAAGAGCGCGGTTAATACACATATCACTATATTGTGACATTTAAACTGGTCTATTCTAATTTCATTGAATATCTTCACTGTATTAGTACATACCAGTGCACCACTTTGTTACTTTATTGTTCAGTATTGGTGTTTGCAGCAGCTTCATGGTTACTAGACTCTATTTTGATTCACTAAGGCTGCAGTCCCACATGATCACGGGCAGAATCGCCACACTTCCGCCCTGCGCTTTCAAATGGCTGCAAAATGTGGCATGCACTTGCGATGCCATTACTTCTAATGGCACCCCAATCACATCGCAAGGCACACTGCAATCGTAGCAAATTGCAATGCTTGACACTGTTGTCCAGAAGAAGCTCATGCTCCTTCCTGCGACAAGCATCATTTCCTTTCTATAAATGATTTCTTATTCACTTGCAGCATGCCTGTGAACTTTTGACTTTTTCAGGAAGTGTCAGTTTTATAGCACAGCCACAGTTCCCACCCCCCCCCCCCCCAGCAATGTAACAGCATTCTCCTCTTTTGGGGGTGGCATGGCATTGATCACCTATGCTGACCAGATCTCTGTGCTCTTGGTCTGCTGGGGCTGCTGATATAATTTTGAAGATTGTTGAACCCAGCCGCAGTCTTATGCTTGTTGATCTCTATAGAGAAAACAACATGAATAAAATAATAAAATACTTAAATATGCATATAACCTTATGGGAATATTTTTTTTTTTAATAAATGATATGGCACTGAAGGCTTTATAATGCTTAGCAAAAAAGTGATTAAGGGCCAAAGGCACCTCATAAACTTGAGTTAATTATTGTCTAATGTAGTCTGTTTTGGTAGAATTGGGCAACAGTCCTCATATAAACAGTAGAAACAGAGCCTTAGATAGTTACATTTTGTGATTGACCACTATTGTTTGCCATGCATTGAAGCCTGCTTATGAATATTTACATGCACCCCACCTCACACCTTTCCTCGCCTCCCACCTTCCCAATACCTAAATAAGAATTACTGTGTAAATGGTGCAAACTGAATAACATATGATATTATAATGATGGTCGTTGAACAAGTATTGTTAGCTAACTCTCTATGTTAGTGGGCTGCCAAGATATTAACCCTTTTGGTTGTTTTTTCATAAAAAAATAAATAGGAAAATGTGGTTAACATGAGAAACAACTATATTTTTCTTCAGGCACATTTGGCAGTTGTGGCCAAATTTCCAAATGCTCTTGGTCACTCCTTTCTTGTTTTTAAAAATTTATATGACATGTTATAAAAAAAAGTATATAGAAATATGTCAATAAGTGAAAAGAAATGGTTAGGCTTTAAGGTAATGTATTGTTATTTCAAAATCCTTTCTTTCTTATGGTCAGGGCTATAAAAAATAGAAGAAAAATCTTTCTGTCAGGTTCATATGAAATGTTGTATACTCATAGTTTGCCTTCTCTTTTTGGGCCAGCAGGTGGAGCTTTAGACTTCTTTTCATATAGGTTTCCATCTATTCACATTTTCTTTTAAAAAATCTTTTTGTTTCCAAGTTCCATAGCTCAAACTGTAGTTTACACACAACTATCTTCTCCTAAGGCTGCATTCACATCTCAGCGTATTGAATTGCGGGCAGATTTGATTTGACACCGCTGATATGTGAATGGCTAAATGCAGGACGCATATTTGAGATGCCATTCATATGAATGACAGCTCAAAACACGGTGCGGGTCTGCCGCGATTGTCAGGCGATAAAGCATGTCACCCCAAAGGAGCTCCTGAACTATTTTTGGGCGGCATGCATCCCACGATGCGTGTTGCTGCGATTGCAGCATGCTTTATCGCCCGACAATCGCAGCAGACCCGCACCGCGTTTTTAGTTGTTATTTAAATGAATGGCATCTCAAATATGCGCCCCACGTTTTGCCATTCACATATGAGCGCTGTCAAATCAGAAATTGTGATGTAGCTAAAAGGTAGTAGGTAGTGTGACATTGGGGTTGTTTAGCTCAGTGGTAGAAGCATTTTGTAGGGAGTCTGTGCCACTCTGAACTGTGGTTTTAAGGTTTGTCAGCCTAATTTTATTAAAAGTTAAAGAAAAGTTTAAAGCAAAACAGTTGATTACGCAGGGAATTTTCACCAGCAAAACAGTGCCTAGTTGTCCTGGCTCTCAGACTTGCTTAACCACATCAGCTCTCTCCTATGGACATAGAATCTCTCCTCTAGCATGGAGTGCTGTCTCCTGAGTGGAGCACCCAACCGTCTCCTAACGGGAGCCCTGAGGTTTGGCCAGGCCAGTTCCCTTAAAACAAATATACCATTTCTTGTCAGGGCTGCTCCATAATGCATTAGTGACAAAGTTTAAATCTGTCACTATAAGGCCTGTGTGCACCTGGACACAAACCCAGCTGGTCTTCTGCAAAACCTTAACACTGGGTTGGAGATTTCTTTCCTCCCAAAACATTTGAAATTACAACTATGGACCCCAATCTGAGAATACCAAAATCTGGAGGAGGCTGTAAAAACAGTCTTCTCCACTCATTATCAATGCTTCTGCGCCCCACACTCCGCATATGTGTGAAACCTGTGTCCTTCCTATAACAATTTTCCCAGCGGCAGAACCTCACATTGTCATAGCAGGCAGTATTCTCTACATCAGTGGTTCGCAACTCCTGTCCCCGGGACCCACCAACAGGCCAGGTTTGCAGGATAACTGAAATACATCACAGGTGATATAATTTGCTGCTCAGTGATTGCAGTATTCTAGTCTGCATCTACCCAAGGTAATACTGAAAATCTGGCCTGTTGGTGGGTCCCGAGGACAGGAGTTGAGAACCACTGCTCTACATGAATATAGACAGATTTGTTCAAGGTCACACATCCCTTAATGCTTCTGCTTTTATAGTTATTAAAAGGATATTTTTATTGGCCTGTTTTTTCTTTATAAGTCTGATACTGTCACTAAAGGCCTTGGTTACAGGACAGTACCACGGCCTCTTAGTTTAATTGGTCATAATATGCCCGATCTGAAATCCCAATGGCCCTTTTCCTCTCCTGAGGATGACACATCTGCTGCCTCAATCATAAGTAGCAAGTCTGTGTCATGCTTTTTGACAGCAAAGGTTAAAATGGCTCAAATCCACAATGACCTTTTTCTCTTCCTCCCTCCTTCTCAGTAAGACGTTCAGAAGAGAGCTTGTAAGTGTCATCCATCAAATGCAAGATTGTGGGAAAACATAATAAAACTTTAAAATACCAAAGGTGCGAAGCAGCATATCACAGCCATACCAGCAACTGTCTCTCTTCCAACAGGCTGTGATAAACAGTAAATAAGAAATAGCCGCTAAATAACTGCCTTAGCGAGTGTAATCTCTCTCCTCAGTAGCTGAAAAGAACGTTGTATTTCATCAAGCAACTCATTTCATAGTATGATAACGTGCAGAGTTCCCTTACAACAAATATACCATTTCTTGTCAGGGCTGCTCCATAATGCATTAGTGACAAAGTTTAAATCTGTCTTATAGGATGGAAAGGGAAGCAGGTTACCCTCAGAGATCAGTAGCGTGAGTTTAAACAGGACATCTATATAGCTATATACACTGCTGTATAAGAACACAAAGTTATTCTGTTGTGTATAACAAGGATATGTAATGCAGAGCATTGCTTATGGTGGGCAACTGCAAATATATGTATGTACTTCAAGGTGCACATGGGTAACAACTAGATAGCTTAACCTTTTAAATGATAAAAAAACTAGTAAATGTGTGCTCATTGATTAATGATTTAACCTAGGTCCAATGCTTTTTAGTCTTTTGGTGAGTCATATTGAGAAAAAGAAATTGGGACCAATGAAAGGAACCCTCTAAACATTGGACATTAATGTCCTGTACCACATCCCAGGGGCGTAACTACAGAGGTTGCAATTGTAACCAAGCCCTGAGCTCCAGGGGGCCGTGTGCCTCCATTGTACACCTGAATAGGAGGGATGGCGGGGGCGGCATTTAGAGGAACCAATCTCCTCCATTTTCCTCCTAATGGAGGAAATTTGTTCCTCTATATGCTCCCATGCTGCCCCTGCTATCCAGTTTACTTGTCTTCTGCTGTTCCCAGGGTCCCTGTGTGCTTCCCTGGTCCCCCCCACAGAGCTAGAGCTGCTGTCTTCCCCCTCCTCTCTCCTGCCAGCTGCTGTAGAAGATGTGTCATGATGGAGAAATGGAAATGGGTTGGTAAATTTGTAATTTACCGGCTCCTTCTTTTTCTGAATGGACAGTCAGTGATTGGTACCAATTAGAAACTGTTTTTACTATACTTCTGTTTCTGAATGAATGGGAGGCTTGGTACACAACTATTCATTTATTCAGTGGGACCATCATAATGGGACCTGCGATGGGAGTAAAGGGCCCCAGGATCAGTGGGAAGAGGGAAGGGCGCTGGCCAGGGGTCAGGGGGGTCTTTCATAATTTCTTGCACCGGGTCCCTGAAGGTTCTAGTTACGCCTCTGCCACATCTTATGACCAAAATTGCACACAAATCCCTAGAAACTAGATAGAGGACTTTAACGGTACCACTTTAGTAAAATAGCTAAACAGTTTTATTTGTACAAAGTTTGAAATCATGTAAACAATGCAAAAAGACACATAATGTTACAGACACAGACGTAAACACAAAAATATTATTATGTAACCATGTGCTCCCTTGGGTGTAGCATTAGTTGTGGTTCACCTGATAGCTGCCATCAATCCCACCAAATCTCATACATCCATAGACACTGACCAGGCCGGCTCTTGTTTTTGTTTTTTATTTAGGGAAAACAACTTGGATGGGGAAAAAGGGTGACTGTGGGATGCCACAGAAATTATTGAACACGACTTCCATATACAGTCCTGTATATGCACACTTGCACTGCAGACTATCCTTCTGCAGACTGTTACTCCTCATAGCTCTCCAGCACTTAGCTTGCTGATCGTTTCTCCTAAATTTCTCTCTCCAGCACTGTACTTGCAGACTATTATGCCTTCCCACCTCTCCAGCATATCACTTGGTTTCCAGCTTGAAAGAAAATTTATCAAGCCTCTCTCTACTCCTTTCTCTTCACCGTGGCTAGCACATGGTGAGGCCAACACTGCGTCAGCAGGACCTCAGGACCATCCATTACAGGCCAGGGATCACGGGCCCCTGAATATGTAGCTTAGTATGTTGGTGATAGCCACGCCTTTGATGGACTGTAATTTCCAGCCCATCCCTCTTCCAGGTCCCACCGACCTGCTTTCCTTTCCTTGACACTCCTTCCCCTGACTGGCTCCCAAGGCTTCCACAGACTGTCCACTATTCCTCTCCCAGTCTGCTCCAGCACTTTCTCCTCCAGCTCCCAGGGTCTGTCACTCACCGATTCCAGTGGAACACTTTAAAGTCTCTCAGTAGCACCTCTGCTGCTCTTCCCTTGTGCGACTTCAGCAATCACCTCCACTCCTGGCTGCACCCGAACCTCCAGGCCTCAAGGTCACCTCCCTAGAAAGGGGGCTTCCTCCCAGGTAGAGGCCTCCGCAGCACCTCTCACTACATCTTTAGGCTTCCACCTCCAACAACTCCTCCCAGATTGGGATGACTCAATTTAAGGAGGCCTCCTCAGAACGTTCCAGATGGCTCCACCTATCACCCAGCTCTCTGACCAGAAACCCTCCTCCAGATTTATGAAAGAAGTGGGAGGTTCTGGTGACCTCATCTGTTGAATCAACTCAATCCTCCTTAAGCCACTCCACCCCCGCCCAGATCAAAACATTCAGGCCTGCACATACAGTCAGGCCTGACTACATTTTGTCTCTCTTAGCAAAACCCTGCTACAAAAACGCACCTATACTATAGGGGCGCTACAATTCTAGTACTCTATAGAGATTTCCTCATCAACCCTACTACAGCCAGGTGATGAGTAGCTTACTGGGACTTCCACACAGATGCGTTTCACGGGTCACTGCCCGCTTCTTCAGGAAGAGTACTACAGCCAAACTCTGAAAAATACAAGCCGATACATAAACAGGTTCAATCATATTGATCATCCTACGACCAGCTGTTACCACTCCCTTGATAGATGGATTTGGTCCACATGGGGTTTTTTCATAAGGTATCATAGGCCAACTTTGCCAATATTCTTGTTAAAGGAGGTGAATATCTGTGGGCTCAGTGCTGTTGGTGGACAGTCAGTACTGTCAATGGGTTCCAAAGATGACAGCCAGTGAGGAGTAAAAACAAGGAGAACACATCCGTATTACCTCCTTCATCAAACTAAAGATGACTCCTATAGACCGTTAAAGTCCTCTATCTAGTTTCTAGGGATTTTTGTGCAATTTTGGTGAGTCATAACATGTTAGTATGAATTAGTTGGTAACATATTATTTGGTCAGGTGTGCTTTCTTGTCTGAACTGATCATATGAGGAAATAGAGTGGAAGCTGATTGTCGTGAAGAGAAAAGGGGTTGAGAAGAAGGGCCAGAAACTGATTATGGCTTGGTGAGGGTTGATAGTGACTGTGGTCATCGTTAGAAGTGCCTAAGGGGGAGCTCAACATGGACAGTGGGGGGGGGGGGGGCAGGCAGGAACAGAGAAGGCAGTATGGAAGCTGATCATGGCGGAGACTGTAGGGGAGAGATGAGTGGCAGCTCACCATGGAATATCAGGAGATATGGCCAGCAGGTTCGGAGCATGGGCAAAGGGCATGGTAGAGGGTTATTGACAGGGTGTAGAGGAGGCAGGGTGGAAGCTAATTGTTTATTAATTCTGGAGGGGTAACAGTGGAATATATTCCACTTGAAGAAGATGCAGAGCAGAAACTCAGCATCAACTGGGGTTGATGAGAGATGGGCAGAGAGGGCCCAGATTGTATACAGGACAAACTAGGAAATGAATATGGCCAGAAGGGCCACTGTTATGTATAATGGAGCCTCACACATATTTATAGGACACACAGTGTGGACTGCTTAAGAAGACCTGCAACAGAAGCTTCTGTGGGCAGTGTGGGGAAAGTTGTATCACAGTTCACTTTGTAAAGTCTGTGGAAAGGTGTTATATAGATGTACAGGGATTGTCAAGTGATTTGGACAATGTGGGCAGAGGGAGTAGCAGGGAGATACAGTAAAGAATTGTGTAGCGTTTGTAGCAGTAAAGACATTTGTAGGGGGAACTGTCAGGTTTGCATGCAAAAAAAGAAGGTAGATTTGACATGTGGCACAATTGCTTTCATGCTAAATTTACTCTTGGTGGCACAATTCTCCAATGGTGAAAATAGAAGTTACAACCTCTTATTTGCAGCATATAAGAGGAAAGATGTGAGCCACTGGTCATGTCTGATACTTGTGTATTTTGTGCAACTGTTCAGGGAGAATAATCCACTTTTGAGCACTGCTATGCATGGGGGAAGAATCCTCCAATAAGAATAAAAAAAATTGTAGCATATGATTTATAATGTTCTTATAGAATGCTATGGCAAAATGTTATTTCAACATCCCATGGGCTAGGAAGAGTGCCTACTGTTTTTTTTTATTTATTTTTTTACGCATAGTATTATATTGAACTGTTTAGAAATGAATAAGCCTCCTGTACATATTAAATCATAATCCTTAACCAAGGATTGTGCACTCCAGATTATACATAAACCAGTCTTTTATAGATGGGTAAGCTGACCTTTTCTTTTTTTCATCTTTATTTTGAGGTACCTTTGTTAATCAACAGGGCTCTCCTACTTAAAGTGTGCATACTATATAAGATCATATTAGGATATTAAAGCAGACCTAAACCATCAACCGGACCTAGTGATTTTGTTTCAGTTTGTCTAGAGTTGCATGTGACACATTCTCCACTTGCCCATTAGCTGGTTCTATATGTGGTAGGTAAACAATGCAGGGCTACATAAACTGCATTCTTGTACTTTTTATTAAATGTGCATAGTTGCAGGAAAGGTTGGAATTGAGATTGGGAAGTGCCAACAAAAAATAGTCAATACCAGGACTTGCGCTGGCCCTTTAAGGCTAAGCAAAACTCACCTGAGACAGCCTTTACCTGGAAACAATAGTGATTAGTCAGTTTCTTCCTGCCCATGTATAAAGCACATGTTTCACACACCACCAGTGCTTGTGGTAGCGGACACTACCTGGTGTGCTTTTGTTTGACTCAGCTTGTATTTATTCTGTGGATTATGGTGTATGACCTGGCTTGCTCTCACCCTACCCTCTCCATTGTGATTCTGTACCAATTTGGACTCTGATCTATTCGTGTGTGACCCGGCTCGTCTAGACTATGCTTCGTCCTTAGGGTGCTTTCACGCGAGCGGTCTGCTCGGCGGACTCCGCTTTGCTCAGCGAGAGATCACTTTGCCTAAGGGCCCTTTCATACAGGCTTTCCAATCAGGTCCGCCTGTCCGTTTTTCAGGCGGACCTGATCGAACGCTCCATTCACCCTTATGGGGCAGCAGATGTCAGCGGTGACATGTCCGCTGACACCCGCTGCTATCCGATCTGATCCTGTCTGCCAAATCCAGATGGATGGTGACCCTATTTTCCATCCGTCTGGTGGATCGGATTGGGGGAAAATAGACAGGCGGTCTGTTTTCATCCGATCTCCCCATAGAGGAGAGCGGGGCTCTAACAGGTCCATCTCGGCACAATGAATGGAGACGGACGTGTTGTTCGCCTACTCAGCGGATTGATCCCCCACTGAGCAAGTGAAGTCTGTCAAACGTACAAGCCCTTGTGAAAAGAGTCTACTCTCCTGTGTTTTCACACTCTCTGTTACTTCTTGACATGCTCTGACCTGCTCCATCTTTGCACCAGTCCATGCCTTGCTTACATCTGCAGTGGTGCAACACAAGTACCAGCCAGCCTGCTCTGTCTACAGTCCTGCTCATGGTATGTGCTTTCTATTATTGAACTGTCTGCATATGTAGCACTTCTGAACTGTATTGTGACCATCTATACTCCTAACCTGACATATACTCTCCGTAGGCATAATTGTAAATAGTACTATAACAAAACACACATTTTGTGTCCTACAGTTTCATATACTGTATATACACTATATTGTCAAAAGTATTGTAACGCCTGCCTTCACATGCACATGAACTTTAATGAGTCTTAGTCTGTAGGCTTCATTATTGAGTTGGCTCACTGTTTTCAGCTATAACAGTCTTCTGGGAAGGCTGTCCACAAAGTTTAGGAGTGTGTCTATGGGAATGTTTTACCATTCTTCCAGAAGAGCATTTGTGAGGTCAGGCAATGATGTTGGAAGGGAAGACATGGCTTGCAGTCTCCACTCTAATTCATCCCAAAGGTGTTCTATCGGGTTGAGATCAGGACTCTGTGCAGGCCAGTCAAGTTCCTTCACCTCAAACTCGCTCATCCATGTCTTTTTGAACCTTGCTTTGTGTACTTGTGCGCAGTCATGTTGGAACAGAAAAGGGCCATCCCCAAACTGTTCCCACAAAGTTGGGAGCATGAAATTGTCCAAAATATCTTGATATGAGTTCCCTTCACTAGAACTAAGGAGCCAAGCCCAACCCCTGAGAGACAACCCCACACCATAATCACCAAATGATTTGGACCAGTGCACAAAGCAAGGTTCATAAAAGCATGGATGAGCACGTTTTCGGTGGATGAACTTGACTGGCCTGCATAGGGTCCTCACCTCAACCTGATAGAACACCTTTGGGATGAATTAGAGTGGTGACTGCTAGCCAGGCCTCCTCGCCCAACATCAGTGCCTGACCTCACAAATGCGCTTCTGGAAGAATGGTCAAACATTCCCAAAGACACACTCCTAAACCTTATGGACAGCCTTCCCAGAAGAGTTGAAGCTGTTATAGCTGCAAAGGGTGGGCCTACTTAATATTGAACCCTACAGACTAAGACCAGGGTGTCATTAAAAGGCATGTGCATGTAAAGGCAGGTGTCCCAATACTTTTGACAATATAGTGTAGGTTCCTCTTTGAGACCATGGGAAAGTAGTTAAGCAAGTAAAGCAAATATAGCCAGTGTGCCAAAGTCATGTTTGCAAATTGCCATTGTTAAAGGTTACCCTGTTATATATTTTTATTCATTCAAATTCCAATTATGAGAAGCTTAGCCATTGGTTTTATTCATTGTTATGATCTTGTGCTAAGCACCCTGAGTACAAGACTACTTTACCTAAGCCAAAAAAATGATTACTTATTCGCCATTAGACACCTGAACATTAATGGGGGTAATTTTGGAGGTCACTTTAATTTAATTTATCTCATACATTACACTGTTTCAGGAATACAACCTTAACATTTTCTGTATTTTGTTAAGATTTTAAACATATTTAATTTTACTCTAAGAAATAGGACATACGAAGCAATGCCTGTACAATGTACATCATTTAGAGGATCGGGCTATGTACACTTGAAGGGCAACATTAGTTATTGGTGCACTTTTTGGCAGTTCTTGCGAACCTCATTGCAGTAGAAGTGAATTATGGACAATGGTCCAATGCACACAGGAATATAATGCAGCATTTGCATCTTTTGTTAATGTGCTTACATAAACAAGGACTGCAACACCTGCTGGCTTTGACACAGCAGCCCTTATTCATTCCTATAGCTTTGCTTTTGGACACTTCCTTTTGTCTTAAAGAAGAGAACTTGCCATGTCCACCAATGTTTATATAAAATTCTAACTAAAGTACTGGACCTGCACGCATCTACAAATCAGCTTCTTTCTCCCTGATGGGGCAGACTATGAACAGGAATGTGACTTTTATCCAAATCAAGGGTAAGCCTCCCTTCGAAGGCTATTGAACTATACAGTACAAACAGCTGCTAAACAACTGTCCAGTCCAATAGACCCTCAAATTAAAACTAAAATAAAATGTATAAAAAGTAAAAATTCTTTCTATTGATTAACAAATCTAACGTGACTGGTAGCCACTGTGTCTTAATTTATAGGCGGTTGCTAACATTTTGCACTTCTCTTCATTAATGGAGGAATGTGATCTTTGGCTTCTAAAAAAAAAACGCCTGTTCTTATCCCATTTATCTTTAATCAAATGCATCAAAGAGGACCACTAGAGTTGAGCGAACACCTGGAAGTTCGGGTTCTGCTGGTCCGTCCGAACTTCGGGACAAAGTCCGGGTCCGGGTCCGGACGGAACCCGAACGATCGCACGGACAACGAACCCCATTGAAATCAATGGGGACCCGAACTTTTAGGCACAAAAATGGCTGTAGGAAAGTCCTGGAAAGCCCCAGAGGGCTGCAAAAGGAAGTAAAATGGGGGTAAGGGTAGGGCAAGTGCCCTACAAAAAAATGGGGACAGGGAAATAACTGTAAATATTTTTAAAAAAATAAAAACATAAAAAAAGCAAAAATGGAGGTGAATGTGGATCATCTTCAAACTGTGTCTGAAAAGTATTAATTAACGGTAGAAGCCATATAACTGTTCTAAAATCATCTTCAAACTAGGGCAAGTGCCCTACAAATAAATGGGGATAGGGAAAATAAATTAAAATCAA
>BLSH010539147.1:519002-569951 GCA_018402905.1 Glandirana rugosa
TGATATAACGTCGAAAGGTTAGTAATTTACACCACCGACGTAAACAAAAGAAAAGAATCCGAAAAAAAAGAGAAAAGAGTGGACCACTAGACTGGTCGTTACGTGAAGGCCATAGTCTCACGGGGGTGAGACCTACTTTTTCGTAAACCCGTGGAAACCTGTCGTCGTAACAATCCGATACCCCTCCCTCACAATCTACCTGATCGTCTAATTTCGGCCCATGTGTACCCGGCTTACAACCCTCTTTTTTTCAGACTGTAAGCCGGGTACACACTCAGTCAGACTGTGAAACGAGTCTGCACGTACGACCTTTTGGTCGTCGGACGACTGAGGGTTAGTCATTAGAGTCGGTTACTGTCTCTCTCGACTAGCCTCACAAGACCGCCCCCCCCCCCCCCCGTCAGAGGGACAGTCTTGTGTTGTCTGCCCCCCCCCCCCCCCGCCAGAACACTCCGATCAGCTCTCTCTGTCATTGGCTGAGATTACTGATTGGGAGTCAGCAGGCTGCTGGTTTTCCAGCATGCACGTCTGAGCAAAGTGTCAGACTGACTCACACATGGGCCGAATGTCAGACTTTTTTTCTCCCAACATTCGGCCCATGTGTACCCGGCTTTAATCTGCTAGTCCATCTAACACTCCCTCCCCATAGCCTAACAATGCTGCTGTCCAAAGGTGCCCAAATGCTTTTTCATCCAGAGTGGGGGCACTCTGATACCGGAAGTGCATTGCTGGTCAGATCACCAGGTGAGAAAAGAGAAAAAAAAGCCTAAGAAAAGAAAACAAATGCAGCCACCACATTTAATGATTGGAAAGCTGCAATATAGTACATCTTTTGTTTGGGGCTCTAATAAAACTGATATGATTTTTAAGAATTGGCAAATCTGCAATAGTTCATGAATAACGGTTTAAGTTGACCAATTTCTTTTACAATTTGTGCGTGACTGCATTTTAAGTATTGTTTTTGTAGATTAGTTTAAAGTGTTACTAAACCCAGGAGCCTGCATTCACTATATCTGGTCTCTCACAGTACACAGAACATGGAAATGCAATTATTTTAGTAAGTATAAACTGCTAAATACCTTTTCTCATCAGCAGTATATAAGAATCTTATGACATCTATCAGTGTCCAGCCAAAAATTGGTTAAAGCTTGTAGGAGGAGTTTTTATTTTCCCCTGACCCTCTGTCTGGACAGTGCTGATTGGCCTTGTGCTGATCACATGCACTCCCCAAGAAAAAATCTCTAGCAATACACACCAAACTGAGCATGTGCAGCCTGACTCCATAGACACTGTGTAATTAGGAAATTACCAGGGGACAGTGGAAGGAAAGGAGGATCTGTGTACAGAGGAACCCCTTAGGCTCCACGGTGAGTATAACAAACATGCTTTACTGCATATACAGACTGATTTTACTTTTACTTTACTTTTGTGGGTTTAGTAACACTTTAAGTGTATGTTTGGGCACTGTTTGTTAACCACTTGCCGACCAGCCGCCGTCGTTTTACGGCAGCAGGTTGGCTCTCCTGCGCAAATCGCTGTAGCTGTATGGCGGTCCCTGCACAGGAGATAGTGGGAGATCTACTGTTCCCTGTCATCGGCAACAGTGAGATCTGTCATGTCCCTGCCAGCCCAGGCCCCACACAGTTAGAACACAGTGAGGGAACACACTTAATCCCTTGATCGCCCCCTAGAGTGTAACCCCTTCCCTGTCAGTGACATTTATACAGTAATCAGTGACTATTTTTAGCTCTGATCTCTATATAAATGTCATTGGTCCCAAAAAAGTGTCAAAAGTGTCCGATCTGTCGCAGTCCTGATAAAAATCACAGATCACCACCATTACTAGTAAAAAAAAAATGTAGAAGAATATATATCGACTGATGAATAAATTTGTTTTTTTTTTTTTTTGGATATGTATTATAGCAGAAAGTAACAAAAAAATTTTTTTTTTTTGCAAAATTGTTGCTCCTTGTTTATAGCACAAAAAATAAATAGATGATCAAATACCACCAAAAGAAAGCTCTATTTGTGGGGAAAAAAAGGGATGCCAATTTTGTTTGGGTACAGCATCGCACGGCCTGTGCAATTGTCAGTTAAAGTAACGCAGTTCCGTATCGCAAAAAATGGCCTGGTCATTAACCACTTTAATACCGGGCTATAGTCAAATGACATCCGCAGATGGGATCTCCCATCCTGGGTGGGTGTCATATGACGTCCTCGATATTTTGCAACTAGTATGGGCCCCCAGTGGCCCGCAGCGCGGCAATTGGGGAACAGGTGTGTCTTCACGATCAGGGTAAAGAGGCAATAAAATCTGGCTCTTTAGCATATGACCAGCTGTGTCCAATCACAGCCGGTCATGGAGACCTGCGTTCCCGCCGCTTCTGCGCGCCCCCATGAGCACACAGTGCGGCGATCGGGGTTGAGGCTTGTCCCTCGGACAAAGCCCAGCCCCGATCAGGGTAAAGAGCCAATAAAATTGTCTCTTTACCATGTGACCGGCTGTGTCCAATCACAGCCAGTCACATGATGTAAACAAACCGCGGTAACGAGCTGTTACCGGGTTCTCCTCCTCACACACCAATCATAGTACCTGTCACCTGCCCTTCAAAGTACCCGAGTACCTGTCACCAGCCCATCTGAGTACCCGAGTACCTGTCAGCCTATCTGAGTACCTGAGTACCTGTCACCAGCCCATCTGAGTACCCGAGTACCTGTCAGCCTATCTGAGTACCTGAGTACCTGTTACCAGCCCATCAGAGTACCAGAGTACCTGTCACCAGACCATGAGAGTACCAGAGTACCTGTCACCAGCCCATGAGAGTACCTAAGTGCCTGTCACCAGCCCATCAGATTACCAGGGTACCTATCTGCAGCCCATCAGATTATCCGGGTACCTATCTGCAGCCCATCAGAGTACCCGAGTACCTGTCTGCAGCCCATCAGAGTACTCAAGTAGCTATCTGCAGCCCATCAGAGTACCCGAGTACCTATCTGCAGCCCATGCCTCACAAAATATACATTGGGGTGTTTGCTTTCCAAAATGGGGTCATTTTGTGAGTAATTCCACTGTCCTGATGCTCCAGGACCTTCAAAAGTGTGATGGGTAGGAATGAAATTAGATAGTAATTTATGCTTCTAGAACGCCTGAAGGTACTACTTCAATGTTGGACCTCTCTATGTGCCCAGGCTGTGTAAAAGTCTCACATGTGGTATCACCATACTCAGGACGAGTAGCAGAATATATTTTGGGGGTTCATTTTTGCTATGTACATGCTTTGTGTTAGAAATATCTTATAAATTGACCACTTTGTGTAAAAGTAAAAGCATTTTCATTTTTTTTGTACATTTTTCGAAGACTTGTGAAAAAAATTAACCATTCAAAAGACTCATAATGCCTAATTTTGTGTGTAATTCCATTGTCCTGGTACTCCAGGGCCTTCAAAATTGTAATAGGATGTTAGGAAATTTTATGTGTAATTTATGCTCCTAGAACGCTTGCCGATGCTCCCTGCATGTTGGACCTCTCTATGTGGCCAGGCTTTGTAAAAGTCTCACACATGTGGTATCACCATACTTGGGATGAATAGCAGACTATATTTTTTTTGGGGGGGGGGGGATAATTTTTGCTATGTGTTAGAAATATCTTATAAATTGTCCACTTTGTGTAAAAATAAAAGCGTTTTCATTTTCTTTCCACATTTTTTGAAGACTTGTGGAAAAAAAGAACTATTCAAAAGACTCATAATGCCTCATAGAATATACGCTGGGGTGTTTGCTTTCCAAAATGGAGTCATTTTGTGGGTAATGTCATTATCCTGGTGCTCCAGGGCCTTCAAAAGTGTAATAGGTTGTTAGGAAATGAGATGTCTAATTTATGCTCCTAGAACGTCTGATGGTGCTCCCTACATGTTGGACCTCTCTGTGTGGCCAGGCTGTGAAAAAGTCGCACACAGTTGGTATCGCTATACTTGGGAGGAGTAGCAGAATGTATTTTGGGGTGTAATTGGAAGTATGTATATGCTGTGTGTGAGAAATAACTTGTTATTATGAAAATTTTGTGTAAAAAAAAATTAATTTCTTAATTTTCCCAATAATTCTTGGGAAGAAATACAACTTCAAAATACTCACAGTGCCTCTTACTAAATACCTTTGAATGTCTACTTTTCAAAAAGGCGTCATTTGGAGGTTATTTGTACTTTCCTGACATTTCAGGGCCGCAACAAATGAGATAGGCCATCAGTACATCTGGCGTGATCAATTTTCAATGATTGGCACCATAGCTTGTAGACTTGGGACATATACCATCCCTGATCAGGTAAAGAGCCAATAAAATCTGGCTTTTTAGCATGTGACCGACTGTGTCCAATCACAGATGGTCACTATGGAGATCTGCATTCCCGACGCTCATGCGGGCCCCCGGTATGCAGCGCTGCGATTGGGGTTGAGGCTTGTCCCTCGGACAAAGCCCAGCCCCGATCAGGGTAAAGAGCCAATTTATTTTACATGTGACCGGCTGTGTCCAATCACAGAAATATCTTATAAATTGACCACTTTGTGTAAAAAAAAAGTGTTTTCATTTTCTATCCACGTCTTTCGAAGACTTGTGGAAAAAAAAGAACTATTCAAAAGACTCATAATGCCTCATAGAATATAAAGAGCCATTAAAAGAGCAAATCCTTCTGGGGCTAAAGTGGTTAAAAAAAACCCCCAAAAACTTGCATGACATCTCTGCAATACATATACAGTTTCCAATGCTTTGCATCTTTAAAAAATTCTTTAAGTACAGAAAAAGACCTGTTGATCTTACCACAAGTTGGCGAGCTCCTAACTTCCTGCAGTGAGCTGACAACACTGCCTCTGCTGCTCTGCAATCTCAAGCAGCGTTGTCAGCCCTGCCAGGAAGCGACGTATGCTTCAGACACCTCCAGTGCTGGTTTATCAGGAGCAAACATAACCGAGTTTGGACCAGCATTGTCAACGTTCAATTATCTGCGGCATGCCTATAGCTACCTTTACAACAGTTTGTTATAGAAATTTGTAGTGTCACAGTAGAAGTATGTTTTTTAATTAGACGTAAACATTTTAGATTAAAGCCAGACAGGGTGTGCAAACAAGCTTTTGTTAAGAAGACGTGTAGACTGCTGAATTAAGTCTTTCAGCTAATTTACACCGCTAGAGAAAGCCTTCGGTGCTCTATTGAGCAATGTACAATTAACACAGAGGGGAGTATGCCATGTCTTTCAGTGTTGCTGCTTAAAAAAAAATCAGAATGTCATACGCTAACAGTGCAATAAAAGCAAATACTTTACTTACAGCATGTCCAATAAATACTTACAACCGTAATTTAATACTCCAAATCATTTTCTAACCATCTGGAGCCAGTGACTGAGAGTTGTCATCTCATTATTCCATTAGAGGAATTAGTGATGTCTGCGGGCCTCCAGATCAGAGTAAATAATTCTTAGACCTATTAACACAGTCTACACGCTAATTATTCTGTTTATAGTAGGAATGACACTAAAGGGTATTTTGCAGAGTAGTTAGAGAAAAATGATTAGCCTACATAAGACCACAGTTTCTTTTAACTTGTCAAAATAATTGTTATTGATTGCTAGCTGTGTTGTCCAGTTGAATGCAGTGTGACCAATTAAATGGATTTTGCTCCTTTTACTATAGACTAGCAAAAGAACCAGGTGGAACTTAGAAGTCCCAGTGGTACAAATAGTGTGCCCAATAATATGGCAATACTGTGATAAGCTAGTGTATATCCATCAGAGTGAAGCAGTTTGGAGTATGTCACGTACAGCACAGTATACAAAGAAGACATGCCACTATTCACCCCATTGCAGCTCGTACACTCCACCGTGTGCATAAACTCTTCAATTCATTTCCGTTTCAGAACTCTCAGTTTTGGATCAACAATTTGACCTTTTTCACATTGAAGGTAGACTTGCACATATTGTCTAGCAACCTTGATTTTTGTATGACATGAAGCTCCACCTCACATTTCCTTGCAACTCCCAATGCTGACCTTGTTCACACTAAACTCTGGCCTGTGCCCCTTGAACCTCTTTATAGCTAAAGCATAAAGTCGGCAAATTCATTTTTTTTAAAAATTGTTATCATTCTTCCCAAGATTGTTGAGAAGGGTTACACCCCGTACACATGGGCAGAATGTTGGGAGACAACGGCCAGTTCATAAAAAACTAGCCGAAATTGGGCCCATGTGTATGTCGCTCTGTCCGTTTGGCCAGCTTCTGTCGGATGTGCATTCTGGAAAACCAGCAGCCAACTGACTCCCAATCAGTGCTCTCGGCCAATGGCAGAGTGCAATGATCGGAGCGTTCTGACTGGTGGGGGCGCCCCCCTGTCAGAACACAACAGCTCAGCGAGGGAGATCAGTGAACTAACCTTGCATGGTTAGTACAGTGGCTCCGAATGGAGCTATCTGTGTGTGTACCTGGCTTTAGCCAGCAAAACACGAAGGATTAATTGTTTATGGCAGTTAACGATCCCTAAGACTTCACAAATAAACATTGTGTTACCCAGAGCTGCAGACAACAATAACATGTTGATTTTTGCTCTGTAATTTATCTACCTCTGGCTTTACTTGGTTAAGAATATTTGCACTACCATATGGTAGCACTGGCACCTTCGTATTGATTGAAAAGCAGAATTTCCTTTGAAGCATAACTGAACCCAAGAACAAGAAATGTAATATGTTGCAGCTTACCAGTTCTTAAATACAGTGATGGATTTTGTTTTTAGGCTAGGAACTTTTTCAAGAGGTGCCGGCTACCCACAATGGCCCCCCCGCAGTGAGAGAACGGAGGTCTGTGTAAGTAAACACAAATCTCCATTCTCATAGAGGGGGAAGGGCTGTGATCACAGGCTTCCTGTATATGGAAGCCGTGATCACCCCCTTCCCTCAGCCAGGGCAGCCCACATACAGTTAGAACACGCCGAGGGAACACATTTAACCCTTAGAGCGCCCCTTGCAGGTTAACCCCTTCACTGCCAATGGCATTTACACAGTAATCAGTGCATTTTTATAGCACTGATCGCTATATAAATGGCAATGGTCCCAAAAAAGTGTCAATATGGTCCGACATGTCCACTGCAATATCGCAGTACCGTTAAAAATCGCAGATCGCCGCCATTACTAGTAAAAAATAAAAATAAATAAAAACCCCAGAAATTAATTTTCATCATCCGTAAATGCGGCAACTTTTGCGCAAATCAATCAATAAGCGCCGATTGTGATTTTTTTTTACCAAAAATGTGAGGAAGAATATAAATCGGCCAAAACCGATGGAAAAAATGTTTTTTTATATTTTTTTTTTTGGATTTGTATTTTAGCAAAAAGTAAGAAATTTGTTTTTTTTTTGCAAAATTGTCACTCTTCTTTTGTTTATAGCGGCGATCAGAAATGACGCAGAGGTGATTAAATACCACCAAAAGAAAGCTCTATTTGTGGGCAAAAAAAAGAATGCAAATTTCATTTGGGTACAATGTCGCATGACCGCGCAATTGTCAGTTAAAGCGACGCAGTGCCGAGTCGCAAAAAGTGCTCTGGTCCTAAAGTGGGAAATCCTTCCGGGGCTGAAGTGGTTAAGAGATATACAGTGTACTGTGATGTGCCAACATCATCCGACACATGAGCAGTGAAGAAAAAGCCTCCGCGCCATTCCTTCACTGAGATCGTGCCGCAATTGTCAGCTTCCATGCGCATGCGCGGGAGTGATGTCACGCGACTCTGGCCAGTCACAGAGCCGGAGATCGCGGCCCCAGAAGGAAGAGGGGCAGAAGATGGACACTTCCTACTGCGGGGACAGCGCAGGACATCGTGGGCTTCCAATGCAGGTAAGCACCACATAATGGGCTAATATGCGATGCATACTAGCCCATTATGCTTTTACATTGCAGGGTAATAAAGAGGAAGTAAAGCCCATCAGGGTTTACTTCCCCTTGAAGAGGAACTTCATCTTTCAACATGACAACGACCCAAAGCAGATTACATGAAGATTAAAGTTTTGGAACGGCCCAGCCAAAGCCCAGACCTGAATCCCACTGAAAATCTATGGGGTGATCTGAAGAGGGCTGTGCACAGGAGATGCCCTCGCAATCTGACAGATTTAGAGTGTTTTTGCATAGAAGCGTGGACAAATATTTCCAAGTCAAGATGTGCCATGCTGATAGACTCATACCCAAAAAGACAGAGTGCTGACTTAAAATCAAAAGGGGCTTCAACAAAGTATTCGTTTAAGGGTGTGCACAGTTATGCAACCATATCATTTTTGTTGTTATTTTTACTTCCCTCTACCTAAAATATTTCAGTTTGTTGTTCAACTGAGTTATACAGTTTATAGGTCACATAAAGGTGGAAAAAGTTCTGAAAAGATTCATCTTTGTCTCTTTTTTTTTTTACATTACAGAAACCGCACATTTTCACAGGGGTGTGTAGACTTTTTATATCCACTGTATATAGAGATATGATGAGCGCTATGTCAGTCTCTTGCTGACACGTGGCACAAGGGATTGGGATATGACAAGCAGTACACAACTGAATATATTATTATGTATCATGTGTATGCATGGTATGTAGTCCAAAGGGAGAGTCCATATAGGAGGATGGAGTGGGGGTTTAATAGATAGGCAGCCAGCTGTTCAGAGTAAGAAGAGGCTCTGTGGAGGTAACAAAAGAGAAGCGCCAATCTAAGTGCAGTATAAAGGTAATGGGTCACACTTCAATATAAGTTACACTCACAAGAAGGTTGAATAAAATCAGCATGTAGAGTAGCTGGCAACGTGAAGACGCCACAGACCCCAGCTCTCACCCGGATGGACTAACATGACGTGGCTTTATACTGCACTTAGATTGGCGCTGCTCTTTTGTTGACAGAAAATACCTGTTGATCTTACCAGAAATGCATTGTCCTTGTCAATTCCCTTGAGCCTAGCAGAAAGCATAAACAACTTCGTCTTTCAAAGGCAAACTTGCTTAACCACTTCAGCTCCAGAAGAATTTACCCCTTCATGACCAGACCTTTTTTTTTTGCTAATCATGTAATGCTGTACACAAATACAATTTATATTATTTTTTTCACACGAATAGAGCTTTCTTTTGGTGGTATAATATTGGGTTATTATATAAAAGAAAAAAAGACCAAAAATGTGCTATAAAGCATATCCAATCAAAAGAAATTTGAAAGATTTTGGCCAAAATGTATTCTGTTACATATCTTTGGTAAAAAAAAAAATAGATTTGCATGATAGTTATAGCGTCTACAAATGATGGGATATACTGAAATTTGCATTTTTTTTTTATAATAGTAATGGCAGCAACCTATAGTGGGATTGCTGTCTGCAGATTGCCCTGTGTTGTTTGTTTATCAACACAGAGCTCTCTTCTGTCATTCACTCAACAGATCAGCAGGTTCTGGCCATAAATCATTGGCCGGGACCCACTGATTGGCTTGTGCTGTAGAGAATGACAGGATAGCCGTGGCGTCAGGTGCGCCCCCTACCTGGAAATGCTGGATCACGTATATTCACAACTCTGCCCCAGCTACATCATTAGCCTAGTCCCAAAATACCAACCAAACAGTTCTGTTCATTCCTCCCAAGATCTCCTACTCTCTAGCTCCCTTGTCACCTCATCCCATGCTCACCTCCAGGACTTCTCCAGAGCCTCTCCCATCCTCTGGAACGCCCTACTCCAATCTATCCAACTATCTCCTACTTTGTTAATTTTCAGACTATCCCTGAAAACTCATCTCTTCAGAGAAGCCTATCCGGCCCCCACCTAAGAACTGTACATTTATCTTCTCCATCAGCTCATCTCCCACAGTTATTACCTTTTGTATCTCTTGACCCTCCCTCTTAGATTGTAAGCTCTAACAAGCAGGGCCCTCTGATTCCTCCTGTATTAAATTGTATTGTAATTGTACTGTCTGACCTTATGCTGTAAAGCGCTGCATAAACTGTCAGCGCTATATAAATCCTGTATAATAATAATAAATTCATAATCTGTGGCCATACATCTACCGTGAGTGGTCCGGAAGCGGTTAAAGTTCTGCTGTGCCAACCATCGATTCACTATAGATAGGGTCCTTTCATACGGGCTTGTCTGCTTGACGGACTCTGCTTGCTCAGCGGGGGATCGATCTATTGATCTCTGCTGAGCAGGCAGATAACAGCTCCGTCTCTGCTCACTGTGCTGAGACGGACCTGTCAGAGCCCCACTCTCCTCTATGGGGAGATCGGATGAAAATGGACCGCCTGTCCGTTTCATCCGATCTGCCAGATGGATGGAAAATAGGGTCACCATCCGTCTTGATTTCCCAGACAGGATCGGATTGGATAGTGGCGGGTATCAGCAGACATGTCACTGCTGGCATCCACCACTCCATAGGGGTGAATGGAGCTTCCAATCAAGTCCACCTGAAAAACTGACAGGTGGACCTGGTCTGCAAGCCTGTGTGAAAGGGGCCTTAGAGTGGAGAAGTGACTGTAGCCACCAGAGGCATAACTAGAACCTTCAGGGCCCCGGTGCAAGAAATTATGAAGGGCCCCCTGACCCGTAGCCAGGGCCCTTCCCTCTTCCCATTGATCGCGGGTCCCTTTATTACGGTATCGCAGCGGGCCCTTTCACAAGTTCTGCAGCAGGCCCCCTTCGGCCTTACCATGGTGATGAAATGCCAGGGCCTGGTCACAATTGCAACCTTTGCAATCCTGATAGTTCCCTCACTGGTGTCAGTAGTTTTTGATTTTTATTTTAATTGTATTTTTTTTTACCATTTAATTTTATTTTTTTTACAATTTTATTTTTAGAATTTTTTAAAAAATTTTTAGGAGCTCTGTTGGCGGGCTTTGATGAGATATCAGGGGTCTAGACAAACCCCAACTCCCAATTTCCATCTGTGTAGCCTCAGCTGCACAGAATGAATGGACAGGAATAGTTGAGTACCGAACCTCCCATTCATTCAGAAATGGAAGTATAGTAAAACCATTTTCTATGCTTCAGTTATTAATGAACCAATTGGTACCAATCACTGACTCTGTTCATTCAGAAAAGGAAGGAGCCGGTAAATGACAAATTTACAGATCCGTTACCACCTCTCCATCATGACACATCTTCTACAGCAGCTGGCAGGAGAGAGGAGTGGGGAAGACAGCAGCTCTGTGGGGGGACACAGGGAAGCACACAGGGACCCTGGGAACAGCAGAAGACAAGTAAACTGGATAAATGAAAATAGAGGAGATTCGGTCCTCTAAATGCCACCCCGCCATCCTTCCTATCCAGGTGTACAAGGGAGGCACATGGGCCCCCTGGACCAAGGGGCCCGGTTGCCATTGCAACCCCTATCAATATGCCCCTGGTAGCCACTCATAAACATGTTATTTACAAGATTAGCAGGTGATAATAAGGGGGGGGGGATTAAAAAAATGCATGTATCATATGAAAGGACTGGGTCACGGCTTTATATTACATTTTTGTCTTTGGGTTTAAATATGCTTTAAAGTCAAGTTCATTCGTTTAACAAAGCAATGCTAAATTAAAGCATTTTAAAAAATAAAAAAAATTTAAATATCAGAGTTTCTGAAAATGTCAAATGAATTTTACATTAACCATGTTTGTAATTAGAGGAAGGAAAGGAACTTAAACTAACAACAGGTGATCACAATGATAATTGTAAATGATTTAGTCCCATGAGACAATCATTATCTGGCTCTCTTAAAAGCATTCACACTGGTAAAATGTTATTTAGCAATAACTAACACTTCAGTTATTTTCTTCCTGAGCAACATCCCAAATTGTACTTTGCAGATATTGTGCTGGGTAATGACTGTGCTAGGCCCACTTGTGTTTCACTGTCTGCTCTGGCTGCTGTTATGCCCATGGCACTGCAATAGGGCAGTTCTTTTTATCAAAACTGACAAATGCTATGTAAACTGCATGCAGCTAATGCCTACAATGATTAAATGTATTAAATATAAAATGGTTATTTTTTTGTTTTAATTCCGGTAAGCATAAATGTCTATTCCTGTCACCTGCTTTGCCACTGTCATCCTCCTGGGCCAGGTATGCTGTAGGTAGGCATTTTCCTAAATCACCCTACCTCAGGCAAAACAAAATTCCTTTAAATAAAAAAAAAGTATCCAAAAAAATAAATTTCTGCTAATTTTGAGCACATTTGCATGAAACACCTTCAAAACGTATAGTTTCTTAGTAATGTATGATTGTGTAATATTCTTGCACTTGTACTCTATCTTGCTAAAGAATTCAGCCATTTTAGTATTTTAAATGCTAGCAGATTTAAAATCATGATATTTTTCTACAAATGTAATAAATTCATAGCTGGGATTGGCCATGGGTTTATAAGGTCAACTTGGGCAATTAAAGAATTATAAAATGCCATTTATTTTTGCATGCTAAGAATTTTAGCAGGAATTGCCTGGCTCTAGTCTAACCTATAACTTAATTAATGAATAAACTGATTTATAGAAACATAAAATGTAAAACACAAACGCTCAATAAAAACCACCTGGGCAGTGTACTTGAACCATTTTATTTGCCTGCCAAGAAGCAGAAGTGTATGGAATGTTCTGATTAACTTCCAGTATATATCAATATGATTGAGCATTGATGAAGAATACATTCTGTAGCTTTTTCAGTGTCTTGGGTTTATACTGCGGGTTCTACAAAATACATGTCATAATTATTTGATCATGTCAGCACATGTAATCTAATACAGGGGCCCTATAGATGCCCATAAATGTTAGAAAATGGTGAATATGTAAGCAGTAAAATGTATTATATTGCAGCTTGCCAATTCTTAGATGTGATAGCTGCATTCATTTTCTTTTTTAGGTATTCTTTCCTTATTTTTATCTGATGAATTAGCCAGTATGTCTGTTGTTTTTCAACAGAACAAGCTCTCCTACAGATGTAGCAGTTAGAATATTGAGACACATTTTAGTAGGGGTGCCTACAATGGTCAGCTTTTATTTATTCATGTAAAACCTTTATCCCAAAAGAAAAAGAAACTGCTGAAACTGCTTATAAAATGTTAGGTCGAGTTTAGCTTTAATTTGTTAGTGTATCTAAATCTGCTGGTACATCTAACACTACCCTCCCCCCCAAACTGACAATGCTGCTGTCCAAAGGTGTCCCTGTGCTTGTTCATACAGAGTGGGGACACTCTAATATAAAAGGTGTATTTCTGGCCAGAACACCAGGTGAAAACACAGGAAAAAGAAAATGAATGCACCCACTGCATCTAAGGATTGCAATATATTAACTTCTTGGGTTCATTATCGCTTTTAGCACAATTTGACCATCAAAACCTCTTTCTTGTGAAAGATCTGTCTATAAGCGTGCACATTTTAATCACTTGTGGGCATGTAAATGGTTATTGAGGTGGGGAATCAAAGGGGAATACATGTGGTACTGGCTTTTTTCCAAGGAAAACACTTGCAATCAGCTGAAAATAGCCAACACTGTTGATCCAGTAAGTTGGTATGTCTATGGAGGTTTACTCATATACATAGGCATAGGGATTATTACTGCTTATTGTATTAAATTATACGGCTGCATGCTGTATGTTTTGGGGGGAGGCAAACAAGACAATCTGCCGCCTTCCCCAACCACCCCCGTCGGTCAGCCCCGCATTTACACCCCCTCTTCCTTCCCAGTTGGTCCTGCACTTAACCCAGCTAGGTTGCGGCATCTTCAGCTCCTTCCTGCGTCTCCTCCTCCTTGGCGGCTTCACCCTGCATCTCGGGGTTCATGGCAGCCTCCTCCTTGCCAGCTTCCCTCCTCCTTCCCTCGGCGCAACAGCCAATATGATCGCTTCTCCTCCCGGCCAATCGGGTCTCAGGACCAGCTTCCTGATTGGCCGGGAGGAGAATCAGGAAGACAATAGCAAATATTAATTCACTATTGTAACACAACTGGGTCGGCTTGGGGTGCAGCGCTCTGCACCCCGAGCCCACACTATTTTGAAGCTAATTACATGGCTCTGATCACATGCTACTTAAAAAAAATCCCCATTGGAATTCATGCGTGTAAATTAGGGGCCGGGCGCCTGAATTGAGGGGGGGGGCAGTGCCTCTGCACCCCGTATGGATGGGATGCCACTGTTGGAAGATTATGTGAAAACGATCTCAGATCTATGGGTACCTTTATATCTAGAAGCATTCACTTAACAAATGTAGTACAAAGCATGGTATTGTGCAAGTATCCTGACCACCAATCAGATAACAGCACATCTATTGTGGTGACACTCATAAAATGTGCGTTTTTTTGGTTGGCTGCCCTCATTTGCTTTAGTGGGCTTTTGTTTTTATCTTTTAAAAAACATTTTCTTGTTTCTCTGTCACTAAAGCAAGTGCCCCCCTTGGAAATAAAATCCCTTTACCTTCTTTTTTGGTGACACCTGTTTGGAATTTCCATCACATTTTGTCCTGGTAACAATGGTTCCCTGCGCTATTCAAAATTACAAAAAATGTTCTGGCTTCAAATACAATGCTTTTTCCTCTTGGCACCTTCGACTTTTTCAAACATCACTCATTTTCTTAGGCATTCAGTAAACAGGAAGGCTTTCTCTGTTCATCCTCCTAACCTGAATGTATCAGCAATAATACTATAGAGCAGGTTCTATCCTCAAAACTGAAGTAAAAAAATGGATAGTTTAATTTTCTTTTACTCTTGTATATCGCACTGACTGTTTTCCAGAATGCTTTACAGAGAACATTGAACTATTTACAGCAGTCACTGTCCCTGAAGGCTATGATTTAGAACATAATGTTCAAAAAAAGCCATCATTTGCTTCAATGGTACTTTTAACCTGTTTATATAATAACATTAACATTCTATGATAGCTGTTGGATGTGTTATGCTGATTGTTTTTATAGGATTATGTGTATTCATTTGTAGAGTGTGGATTGGGCCTTTATGGGAGGAGAGGATGCTTTGTAAAAATGTGTGCTATGCTAACCACTAAAGAAGCATGCATTCCAATATCTTACAGCAGTCACTCACACATACATAAACATTTGACCAATTGGGTATCAACCACTTAGGCCAGCCATACACTGTTCGAATCTTGGCCGGTTCATCAGAAACAGGCAGTTACGTCCAGCCTGCTGGATTTTCTTGCGATTATCGCAAGCAGCTGCTATAGCTACTAGCAATAATCACTGTCTTCTCCCAGCAGGGGCGGCTCCTCCTGCCCTCCTCTGCCCCAACCCCCTGCTTGGAGAAGAAAATGGCACAGCAGGAGCAATTCCCGCTTAAACACTGCCTGTGTTAATGGGGGAATACATTAGAATTTGCTCCGTGTATGGCCAGCCTTAATCATTCAAATTTGAAAAGTCTTTTCCCAAATTTTAGGTGGATATTTAGTCTTTCAAAATTTTCTTTCAATTCTATCAATGTATGGTGACCACTTCAAGTGATTGTAAAGGTTCAGATTTTTTTTTTTAAAATAACAGACATGTCATACTTACCTCCTCTCTGCAAGGGTTTTGCTCAGAGTGGCCCCGATCCTCCTCTTCTGGGGTCCCCCAGCGGCACCCCTGGCTCCTCCCCGCATTGAGTGAGACCTGTCAGGGAAGCGCTTTCCCTGGGGTCACTCGTGCAGGCGTGCTCCCGAGTCCTGCTTCTGCGTCCCTGACACAGACAATAGGACTCGGCCCCGCCTCCGGCTCCCGTATCATTGGATTTGATTGACAGCAGCTGGAGCTAATGGCTGTGCTACTATTGATCTATTCAATGAGGACCCGAGACACCGGCTGGAGTGGGTGTGCTCATCCCTGGCGCAGGAACAATCAGGCTCAGGTAAGTAAATGGGGGGGCTCTGGAGGCAGGTGCAACAGAAAAGGTTTTCACATTAATGCATAGGATGCATTAATGTGAAAAGCTGCGGGGGTTTACTACCCCTTTCAGCCCCGGAAGGATTTACCCACTTCCTGACCAGGCCATTTTTTGTGATACGGCGCTGCATCACTTTAACTGACAATTGAGCAGGTGTGCGATGCTGTACACAAACGAAATTGATGTCCTTTTTTTTCCCACAAATAGAGCTTTCTTTTGTAGGTATTTAGTCACCTCTGTGGTTTTTATTTTTTGCGCTATAAACAAAAAAAGAGCAACAATTTTGAAAAAAAAAACTATATTTTTTACTTTTTGCTATAATAAATGTCCAAAAAATGGAAAAAAAAATGAATTTCTTCCTCAGTTTAGGCCAATATGTATTCTTCTACACTTTTTGGTAAAAAAATCCCAATTAGCATATATTGATTGGTTATCGCATCTACAAAATAGGGGATAGATTTATGGCTTTTTACATTTTATTTTACTAGTAATGGCGGTGATCTGCAATTTTTAGCGGGACTGTGACATTGGAGCGGATAGATAGGACACTTTTGACACCTTTTTGGGACCAGTGACATTTATACAGCGATAAGTGCCATAAAAATGCACTGATTACGGTACAAATGACACTAGCTGGGAAGGGTTAACACTAGGGGGTGATCAAGGCATTAAATGTGTTTCCTGGGAGGTGTTTCTAACTGTATGGGGTCTGGGCTGCCTGGAGGAGTAGAGAGATCGCTGTTCCTAATCACTAGGGACAGACAATCTCAGTCTACTCCCCTGACAGAACGGGGATCTGCTTTGCTTACACTGGCAGATCCCCGTTATGTCTCTCTCTGGGGCAATTGTGGGTGGCCGCGAACAATGAGTCTGCCGGACCCACTGGTTGGCTCCCCACTACAAATGGGTGCGCACGCGCCCGATGTACACCTATGGCCAGCCGCGCCAACCTGTCACAGTATAATGACGGTGGCTGGTCAGCAAGCGGCTAATGTTTTAAAATAGCTTACTGTTGCATATTTTATAGTAATATACAGTATATGCAGTGCTACACAATGGTTCTGCTTTACTGCTACATCTCACAACATGCCTATGAATTAGCTGACTCATTAAAAACAATGCACTCCCAGTGTGACTGTTTGTTTATGTCAACAGCTGTTTATTAGAGAGCCACGGAAGATATGTTCACTCTAGTGGCAAATATTCAGTTCTCAATGTTTAAAAGAATCCTGTTGCAAAAGGAACACTGACTTGTCATTGCTGACCTTTCTCTATGATAATTCTTACTGCCTGGCTGTCATGCTGAACTAGTACTTTGAGTAAGTGACCTTGTACAGTGATGCAAATAAGGGCTTTTTCTCTAATTAGCTTGATCTACACATTTGAAATGTTTTTTTTTTTATTGAATGAAAAAGTTTAAAGCTAACGAGTTAGCATAACAGCTAGATCGCTAACATTTTCTGGAGGAGGTCACCAAGGGCAGCCCCCGTATTTGTTTAATCAAGCGTGTACTTTAGGATCATAACACAATTATGGAAAAACAAAGATATAGAATTGTGATAGTGTTAGGAAATATGTGTATAGCCCTACAGAACAGGCAGTGCATAGTCCACATGGGCTTTGGGACAGGAAACTTTATTATACAGAGAAAACACATAGGATTTGATTTACTAAAGGCAAATATACTGTGCATTGCAAGTGCACCCGCAAGTGCAGTTGCTCTAGATGTGAGTTCCAAAAAGAAATCAGCAGAGCTTCGCCTCAATCAACCAATCATGTACTGTACAAGCAAAAATTCTGTTTTTTATTTTCCTTGCATGTGATTGGGTACTCTTTGCAAAGTGAAGCTTTACCTCATTTACTAAGCTGTGGAACAAGTGCCCCTGCAGTGCACAGTATCCAGTATTTGCCTTTAATAAATCAACCGCATAGAGTTTAGCCATAGAGCAGCTACAAATTTACAAACACTGCCATCTACTGGCCGACATAATTGTTGCAAAAATACATGAACCATGTATTCCAACACCCCCACTCAACAACTACTCCTTATATTAGTCCCATAAATCTGTTTCAGTTCACAAAGAGATGTCATCTCTTCAGCAGCAGCTCTGATCCACTTTTGGAAGTCTTCTTTGCATCTCATACCATGAATATAACTTTGGTTTTACGGCTACATAGGACAGATGTTTGACTGGGATGCCTTTATTACTTCTGAAGGATTTCCTGATTGTGCCCCGGTTTCTTCTTTTACAGCATATGGATGGTCTACGTTCATTTTTATTTCTGTGTCACTTTGTTGCTTAAAGGGATTGTTTTTCACCTTAAAGTGGATGTAAACCCACCACCCACCCAGTATAAACTAATGACACAGTATTAATGTATATATACATGCAAGCCTCCTGCATCTATCCCTACCTTTCAAATGTCCTTCCTGTAAGCACTAGCAGTACATCAGGATTGATCCATTTTTTTAAATCTACTGTATATACTATAGTTTGTAGACTCTCTAACTTCCACACATTCTAAAGAAACGTAGCAGACTACATTTTGGCTTAAATGTATGAAGAAAGATTATTTGTTTGCAAAATTTTATAACAGAATCTAAGAAAAGACATTTTCAAATGTTGGTATTTTTTCCTTTATATAGTAAAAAATAAAAAAAAATCCAGTGGTGATTAGAGTTGAGCGGACACCTGGATGTTCAGGTTTGGCCGAACTTCGCGAAAAAGTTTGACTTCGCCCCCAAACTTGACCCAAACTTGACCCTGGACCCCGAAACCCATTGAAGTCAATGGTGACCTGGACTTTTGGGCACAAAAATGGCTCTAAAAAAGTCCTGGAAAGGGCTAAAGGGCTGCAAAAGTAAGCAAAATGGGGGTAAGAGTAGGACAAGTGCCCTGCAAACAAATGTGGATAGGGAAATAACTTAAAATCACATAAACAAAAATAAAAATGGAGGTGGATGTGGGGTAGGAGCCTAGAGTTTGAGGAGGCGGTGACCGTGGCGGTGGAAGTGGTGGTGGAGGAGGAGGTAGCCAACACTGTTTTTTGTTTGTTTGGTTTTTTTTTTCTAGTTGGGGTAGCCCCCAAAATATTGAGACATATTAAAAAAAAAAAGTATACCAATGGCTGTGTGAGGCTGGTCTAAATGTCTATTTTGCACAAGGTACAGACAAGTCTTGTGGGATCCATGCCTGTTTCATTTTAATAAACGATAGCTTGTCCACGTTGGCTGTGGACAGGCGACTACACTTGTCTCTGATAACGCCCCCTGCTGTGCTAAACACACGTTCAGACAATACACTGGCTGCAGGGCAGGCCAGCACCTCCAAGGCATAAAGGGTAAGCTCAGGCCATGTGCCCAATTCGGAGACCCAGAAGTTGAATGGGGCAGACCCATCAGTCAGTACGTGTAGGTGTGTGCACACATACTGTTCCACCATGTTGCTGAAATGCTGCCTCCTGCTAAGACATTGCCGATCAGCTGCTGGTGCTGTTTGTTGTGGCGTGCTGCTGACAAAGCTTTTCCACATTTCAGCCATGCTAACCCTGCCTTCTGAGGTGCTGGCGGTGCCACAGCTGCGTTGGCGACCTCTTCCTCCTCCTCTGCCTTCGCCTTGTACTTCCACTGAGCCCCCGGTGTCATTTGGGAATGCCCTTAGCAGTGTGCCTACCAGAGTGTGCTTGTAGTTGCACATCTTCCGATCACGCTTCAGTGAGGGAATTAAGTATGGCACATTGTCCTTGTAATGGGGATTCAGCAGGGTGGCCACCCAGTAATCAGCACATGTTACAATGTGCGCAACTCGGCTGTCGTTGAGCAGGCACTGCAGCATGTAGTCGCTCATGTGTGCCAGGCTGCCCAGAGGCAAAGACAAGATGTCCTCTGTGGGAGGTGTATCATCTGTGTCCTCCGTATCCCCCCCAGCCACGCTCCAGTGATGCCCACGAGCTGCATTGGGTGCCACCCTGCTGTGAACACGGTTCCTCCTCATCATCATCCTTGTCCTCCTCATCCTTCAGAACTGTGCCCTGGGTTGAACATTTTTTACCTGGCCTATGCTGGTGCAGGAACCCACTCTCTGAGCCACTTGTGAATGACTGGCCTGAAAACTGTGGAAATGACCCCTCTTCCTCCTTCTCTTCCTCCTTCTCTTCCTCCTATGCCACATCCTCTTCCATCATTGCCCAAAGTGTTTTTTCAAGGAAAAATAGAAGTAGGATAGTAACGCTGAGAACAGCGTCATCAGCACTGGCCATGTTGGTGGAGTACTTGAAGCACCACAATATGGTACACAGGTCTCGCATGGAGGCCCACTCGGTGGTGAAGTGGTGCTGTTCCGCAGAGCGACTGACCCGTGCGTGCTGCAGCTGAAACTCCACTATTGCCTGCTGCTGCTCCCACAGTCTCTCCAGCATGTGCAAGGTGGAGTACCTTGTGGGCACGTCGCATAGGAGGCGGTGAGCAGGAAGGCCGAAGTTCCGCTGCAGCGCAGACAGGCGAGCAGCAGCAGAGTGAGAACGCGAAAGCGCGCACAGACGGCCCACACTTTCTGCAGCAGCTTTGACATATCCAGGTAGTTTTTTAGGAATTTCTGCACCACCAAATTCAGCACATGCGCCAGGTAAGGGATGTGCGTCAAACTGGCTAGGCCCAGAGCTGTTACGAGATTTCGCCCATTATCGCACACCACCAGGCCGGGCTTGAAGCTCAGTGGCAACAACCACTCATCGGTCTGTTGTTCAATGCCCCTCCACAGTTGCTGTGCAGTGTAGGGTTTATCCCCCAAACAGATCAGTTTTAAAACAGCCTGCTGTCATTTCCCCATGGGTGTGCTGAAGTTGGGGGTGAAGGTGTTACGCTGACCGGATGAGGAGGTGGTAGAGGAGGAGGAAGCGGAGGAGGAGGAGGCAACAGGAGGCAAAGAGAAATGCCCTGCAATCCTCGGTGGTGGAAGGACATGCGCCAAACTGCTATCTGCCTCAGGCCCACCGGCCACTACATTTGCCCAGTGTGCAGTTAGCGAGATATAGCGTCACTGCCCGTGCTTACTGGTCCATGTATCAGTGGTTATGTGGACCTTGCCACAGATGGCGTTGTGCAGTACACACTTGATCTTGTCCCCGACTTGTTTGTGCAGGGAAGGGATGGCTCGCCTAGAAAAGTAGTGGTGGCTGGGAACCACGTTCTGTGGAACAGCCACCACCATCAGGTTTTTAAAACTGTCCCTGTTCACCAGACGGAATGACAGCATTTCAAAGGCCAGGAATTTTGAAATGCTGGCATTCAGAGCCAGGTATCGTGGGTGGGTAGGGGGGTACTTCCGCTTTCTCTCCAGTGTTTGGGAGATGGAGAGCTGTAAGCTTCCATAGGACCATGGTGTGGAAATGCTTGGGGACGGTGGCGGACATGGTGGCGTTGCTGTCACATCATCTGTTTGCTGGGTGGCAGGTGACACTGGCACTGTAGAGGTGGAGGAAGAGGCCAAGGCAGCAGCAGAAGAGGAAGCAGGAAGAGGCAGAGACCTTTCTTGGATTTTGAGGTGCTTATTCCACTGCAGCTTGTGCTTTGCATGTAGATGCCTGGTCATGCAGGTTGTGCTCAGGTTTAGAACATTTATGCCTCACTTCAGGCTCTAATTGCACAGCGTGCAAACCACTCGTCTCTTGTCATCAGCACATTGTCTGAAGAACTGCCACGCCGGGGAACTCCTTTGAGCTGCCTTTGGTGTGCTAGGTCCCTGGGTGCGGTGGGTAGTAGCAGGCGTACTGTCTAGGGGATGGTCGCTCCACTTTTGCAGCCTGCTTCCTCTTTTGCTGTGCTGGTGCCTCTGTGCGACCTAGACCTTCTTTCCATGTGGGGTCTAGGACCTCATCATCCTCCACATCATCTTCCACCCCCTCTTCACCACTGCCCTCCTTGTCAGTCTGCACACTGTGGAAAGCCGCAGAAGTTGGCACCGGTTGGTCATCATCAGCGATGTGCTGCGGTGGTGTTTCCATGTCCTCATCCTGAACCAGAAGTGATTGGGCATCGGTGCACTCAATGTCTTCCACTTCTGGGGCAGGGCTATGTGGATGGCCTATAGAAAGCACACCAGCAGAGTCATCAAAAAGCAAAAGAGACTGCTGCATGACTTGGGGCTCAGACTGCTTGGCTGATTTACAAGGGGCTGAGGTGAAAGACAGATGGCCATGGGGTTCAGGTGCCAACTCTGAGCTTTCAGCAAGGGACCGGGTGGTAGACAATGTGAAGGAACTGGAGGCATTGTCAGCCATCCAATCTACTAGTGCCTGTACTTGTTCTGGCCTCACCATTCGTTGAGCAGCAATCGGGCCTACCATATAACATTGAAGGTTCTGTCGGCTACTTGCAACTGAGGAAGGTGTTTCACTTGTGCGTGTAGCTGGCACAGATCAACCACATCCTCTCCTTGCAACAGGAGCTTCACCAACACCACCAACACCAGCAGCACCATGAACACGTCCCTTATTTGACGCTCATCTCATTCTGGACACAAATGTACTATTCAGCACAAATTTCAATTATTTGTTAAACCAGCAATGTAGACGCACTTTTTAATTTTGTGCAAGAAATGCACAGCAAGGTGCAAATGTATTATGCAGCACAATTTATTAATAATAATAATAAAAAAAGAATAATAAATTATTCTTTTTTTTTAAACCATCAATGTAGACACACTTTTTATTTTTGTGTAAGAAATGCACCTCTCACCAGCAGCAGGAAGCTCTCCCTACACCAGTATGAGATGATTTTAGAACGTTAATCTGTCCCTCACAGCAGCAGCAGGAACCTCTCCCTACTCCAGTATGAGATGATTTTAGAGCGCTAATCAGTCCCTTATAGCACCGCCAGGAACCTCTCCCTACTCCAGTATGAGATGATTTTACAATGCTAATCTGTCCCTCACAGCACCGCCAGGAACCTCTCCCTACACCAGTATGAGATGATTTTAGAACTCTAATCTGTCCCTCACAGCACCGCCAGGAACCTCTCCTTACTCCAGTATGAGATGATTTTACAACGCTAATCTGTCCCTCACAGCACCACCAGGAACCTCTCCCTACTCCAGTATGAGATGATTTTAGAACGCTAATCTGGCCCTCACAGCACCGCCAGGGACCTCTCCCTACTCCAGTATGAGATGATTTTAGAACGCTAATCGGTCCCTCACTGCACCGTCAGGAACCCCTCCCTACTCCAGTATGATGATTTTAGAACGCTAATCTGTCCCTCACAGCACCGCCAGGAACCTCTCCCTACTCCAGTATGAGATGGTTTTAGAACGCTAATCTGTCCCCCACAGCACCGCCCGGAACCTCTCCCTACTCCAGTATGAGATGATTTTAGAACGCTAACCTGTCCCTCACAGCACCGCCAGGAACCTCTCCCTACTCCAATATGAGATGAATTTAGAACGATAATCTGTCCCTCAAAGCACCGCCAGGAACCTCTCCCTACTCCAGTATGAGATGATTTTAGAACGCTAATCTGTCCCTCACAGCACCGCCAGGAACCTCTCCCTACTCCAGTATGAGATGATTTTAGAACGATAATCTGTCCCTCACAGCACCGTCAGGAACCTCTCCCTACTCCAGTATGAGATGATTTTAGAATGCTAATCTGTCCCTCACAGCACTGCCAGGAGCCTCTCCCTATTCCAGTATGAGATGATTTTAGAATGCTAATCTGTCCCTCACACCAGCACCAGCAACCTCTCCCTACACCAATATGAGATGATTTTAGAATGCTAATCTGTCCCTCACAGCACTGCCAGGAACCTCTCCCTACTCCAGTATGAGATGATTTTAGAAAGCTAATCTGTCCCTCACACCAGCGGCAGGAACCTCTCCCTATACTAGTATGAGATGATTTTATAACGCTAATCTATCCCTCACATCAGCGGCCAATGATGGGCCACATGATGCACTGGCCAATCACAGCCATGCCATTAGTAGGCATGGCTGTAATGGCTTCTAAGGGCAAACGAGTGAAATGCTTGTTGATTGGCTGCCCTGCAGCTATTCAAAAGGTGCAAAAAAATACCCAAACCCGAACCCGGACTTTTTCTCAAATGTTCGGGTTCGCGACACGGACACCCTAAAGTCCGGTACGGACCCGAACTTTACAGTCCGGGTTCGCTCAACTCTAGTGGTGATTAACTACCACAAAAAGAAAGCTCTATTTGTGTGAAAAAATTATATAAATTTTATTTGCATGCAGTGTTGCATGACCAAGCGATTGCCAGTTAAAGTAGCACAGTGCTGAATAGCAAAAAATGCCCTGGTCATAAAGTGGGTAAAACCTTCCGGAGGTCTAGTGGTTAAAAACTGCACTAGAAAGGGCCCATGCACACAAGTGTGCTGGAAGAACATGCATTAGTGTGCTAATTCACTCCAAATGGTGCCCTAATACCAGCACTATTATGTGTTGTGGCGTGCTGCCGAGAATGTTTCACAAAAGATTTTTGGTATGTGGTGCTGCATTAGTCAGTCCATTCAAATGAATATCTAATGCAATGCACATTTACATGCAAAACATGTTAACATGCATGCATTTAATGCACAGCCTCATCCTAGAGTGCATGGCCTCAATTAAAACACGCTATACTTTCCCTTTAAGTCCTCTCACATAGTACCACATTGAAGCATACAAGAAGTTCACTCTGTTTTGTAACACTTCTTCATCCTTCCAACAAACTTTTCTTTATGGAAAAAATGATTACAAGAACATGGTGTGAAAAGGTGAATTCTTACTTTCTTGTATTTAAACAGCTTCAAGTATAAATTCCACCCTAATTTTCTGTGCATGTTCCCATGGCAATGCCAGAAGGTCAGATTCAAAGAGAGTTAGGCAAGATAAGTGCTTCTCTTCTCAGGATAAACTACTGGAGTAAGGGCATAATATAGTATTTGAGGATTTGTTACTGTTTTCTATGATTTAGGTGTAGCCCTTATTGGGGAGATTATGAGAAATGGCCCTCCTGAAACAGGATATTGCACTAAACCTGTAGGTAAATAAGAAAACCTGAACCTTCCCTAAGAGTGGGATTGAAAATAAAGTTGTCAGTGCCCCCACCCAGGACAGGGCCTCTATAAACTGAGGGATTCCCTTCCTAAGAAATTAACAAGTCATCTAATTAGAAACAGAGATACTACTGCAACCAGCATATAACATTAACCATAAGTATGTTGATGCGCACCGGTATGGAAATAATACAAGCTTTATAAAAGAAAATATTGATAATAGTACATACATCTAATGTAAAAACAGATATTGTCAGCAAAGGTATAAGAGCAAAGCATAGGAGTCCAGGTGGAATTGTGCACATATACCTGTGTATATATACTGTATCAGGGATGTCCGGTGAGGTCAGTGTCTGATGAGGCACTGGCTAGTATCAGAGCCAGATGCACACAAGTTACATACGCCATGAACGTTAGAGTGAGAGCAATAATTCTAGCACTAGACCTCCTCTGTAACTCCAAACATGTAACCTGTAAAAATGTTTTAAAGCGTCGCCTATGGAGATGACGTGTGGCGCCATTCCACAAGTGTGCGCAATTTTAAAACATGACATCTATTTACTCGGCGTAACATCATCTTTCACATTATACAAAAAAATCTGGCTAACTTTAGTGTTTTTTTTTTTGTTTTTTGTATTCATTAAACCGTTTTTTCCAAAAAAACATGTTTGAAAAATTGCTGTGCAAATACCGTGTATCATAAAAAGTTGCAACAACCACCATTCTAGTCACTAGGGTGTCTGCTAAATATATATATATATATATATATATTATATAATGTTTGGTGGTTCTGAGTAATCTTCTAGCAAAAAAAAATGACGATTTTTACTTGTAGAAGAGACGTGTCAGAATTGGCCTGGGTGGCATGGGTTTAATTACCATGAGTAAGTAATATACAAATAAATATTATTTATTGTTTTTAAGGTAAATAGCTAAATAATACATTATTATGTTATAACAGTACATTTTCAGCAGCAGATGATTCTCCCTCTTAACTGTGTGAGAAAAACATGGGATTATGGGTAAATCTTGTACCCATGAACCCATGTTTTTTCCATTTCTTTAACCACTTCAGCCCCGGAAGGATTTACCCCCTTAATGCTCATTTTTTGCGATACAGCACTACGTCACTTTAACTGACAATTGTGTGGTCATGCGACATTGTACCCAAACAAAATTTATGTCCTTTTTTCCCACAGATAGAGCTTTCTTTTGGTAGCATTTGATCAACTCTGCGGTTTTTATTTTTTGCGCTATAAACAAAAAAATAGAGGCGGTTTTGGAAAAAAATAAACAATATTTTTTATTTTTTGCTATAATAAATATCCAAAAAAAAATGTAAAAGAACAAGTTTCTTCATCAGTTCAGGTCAATATGTATTCTTCTACATATTTTTGGTAAAAAAATCGCAATAAGTGTATATTGATTGGTTTGCGCAAAAGTTATCAGGTCTACAAAATAGGGGATATATTTATGGCATTTTTATTATTATTTTTTACTAGTAATGGCATCAATCTGCAATTTTCAGTGGGCCTGCAACATTGCGGCAGACAGATCGGACACTTTTTACACTTTGGGACCAGTGTAATTTATACAGGGATAAGAGCTAAAGATTGCCACTGATTACTGTATAAACATCATTGGCAGGGAAGGAGTTAACACTAGGGGGCGATCAAGGGATTAAGTGTTCCCTAGGGAGGGGTTTCTAACTGTGGGGGGAGTGGACTGACAGAGAGTAGAGATAGATCGCTGTTCCTGATTACTATGAACAGCAGATCTCTCTCTACTTCCCTGACAGAATGTGGATCTGTCTGTTTACATTGTCAGATCCCTATTCTGTCTCTCTCAGGAGCAATCGCGAGTAGCCGGCGGACATTGTGGCTGCTGGCCATGTGCATCGGCTCCGGCATTGCACCGTGGGCACGCTCGTGCCTCCTATAACGCTTAAAGTGACCGACGTACAATGACGGCGATTCGCGCAACCATGCAAACCTGCCGCAGTTAAGTAGTTAAGACACATGCCCCCTTCTGTGATACTGCAGTAAGAGGACAGCCTCCACTGAAGCATTTTTATTGGGCAGCTTTGAACAATGGTACTTTACCATTGGTCTAAGGCTCCAAGCTGTTGATTGATCTCAATGCCTCTGACAAGAAGTTAAAGGTACTGTGAGCTCATCCTCTCAGTCTGCTGCAATCAGAGTGTGCCACTGCCAGCTTGTATTTAAACTGGCCCCTCTGTATGTAGCTTCTGACAGGCTGTGCAAGGAGCCCTGTATCTCTGGAACGCAGGAGTCCCAAATTTTGAGCAGTGGTTGGGTAGGGCTTTGGCTACCCCCCCCCCCCCCCCAAAAAAAAAAAAATTGGGGCCTCTGTGACCCCAGGTCGTCAAGCTATGACCCTCCAAGCTTGATTGTTTTTTTTTTATGTTCATGGCAGATGAGGTTCTGCCTCCCCTGACTGCATGTCCCTGGTGTATATATATATATATCAAACGAAAGAACCTTGAGGGGAGGACATTGTGGACTTTTACTGGTACATAAAGATGAACAAACTAAAATATTTTGAACAAACTTTATTAACATATTGCAAACAGTAATTAAGAAGTCTGCGCTAGAAGTATAGAGGAGAAGTATAGAGGAGGTGGGTAGCAATAGGTCTACATACAAAACCCAAGCTGCACATTATTGTCTATCTTTATTCACATAAGATTAATGATAAAAAACATATATACAACAATGAATTAAAATGAATCATTTAAACATCCCTCTTTAGCATAATGGACTCCAGTGTAATTTATCAGTATCACACATAGTATGCTATTTCCAGGTGTGTGTAGGGGATCCTCATCCACCTTGCTATTGCCTTTACGCATTTTGAGGGGGGAGCCCATTCCTCAGGAGGACTTCAAAGGGATAGTAATCTAGATAGAGGGGCGAGTGCGGGGGCCTTTTAAAAGAACAGCTGGAAAAGGTGGAAAGCAGTAAGGGATAAGACACTGACACTCTCAAACTGTAGTGTCTGTATATGCCTCCAATGTTTAGTTTATAATTAGACCCATACCTGCATTACAGTTTTAATGTGCCCAAATTATTCAAAGGTGAGAAAGTGGCATTCTGTCAACACACAGTTCCTTCATATCACTGACTGTTCATTAAATTGGTGAACTTTAGTGTGGAAATTTCTTCATATGAATTAGGATTGCTAGATTTTGAATTTCCTCATAAAATTAAGATTAATTAAGAGATTTTCGGGCCAGGATGACATCAGATGTCAGCTTAATCTTCGGCGTATGGCACATAGGTCCAATTTAAGAGCCTGTTATTGACTTCTGTAGCCAACCAGCTTCTGTCACAGCTGTAGTACATTATGCCTGAACATGACACCTATAAAGCATATTTAATATTACAAGACTCGACTCTGTATGAAATGTCTTCTATTATCTGACATTTTGGACATTTGTTCGTATCCTGCTGATCTTTTGTCTCTGTTCGCTGTTTAACATCCCTCTTTCTCTAGTTTGAGCTAAGATGATGAGACATTTTCTGGGAATGTTAGTTAATTTTCTGCTCACAGACTCTCACTCAGGATGCTGAAAATGCAATAGCTCAAGTATTATGTTTAAATTAAATGTGAAATGTAGTTGGTGCTAGAAATAGGCAAATGCGTTTAAGGTCCATCACAGGATCAGAATTAATATGTTGCAAAGCAGACCTGCCGTTTAAATGTCTTTTTAAAAAATATCTTATTACTCCTCCCTTAAAAAAAGAATGCCAACTTTATCCATGCTCCAATGCAACCCTCCAAGTCCTCCTTTAGTCCTGTCCACTGCTTGTCTTCTAGGATGAATGACACTAAGTAGGACTACACATCATTCAAACCATTACCTGCATGACCATGCTGTCACATGGATGCACTGAGCAGGCTAGATACTGAGTTATGGGGAGCAGAAAAGAACTGTCAAAAGACCTGCATAACAAGGTAATGGAACTTTTATAAGGATCGAAAAGTATATAAAAATATAGCAAGGGAAAGTACACCCACTGAAGAAATGAAAACACGTTTTCTAGCAAAGTGAGGAAGGTTTTAAACCTTAGGAAGTGAGGGAAGCGTTCCTCAATGGGAAATAGACAGTACTTAACACCTGAAAGGAAGACCTTCTTAACAGGGACATGAACCATATTTAAAATCTGACAGACAGAGGGCTGTATTTTGAGATTCTTCTAGCCTAGGCACTTTTGAAGTACCCCATTTGTACAAGCTCCCCTGCTTCTTTCATCTCATTATTTTAGTAATAACTGTTTTTAGAATGTTTTATGAAAGGCAGCTTGCTGACTGCTTTTCCTCCGTACAGACCACCATACAAGAGAAAAGAAAGATGATTGTAATGGCTCCCAACTATAAAGAATCTGCTCACTCATTTCAACACCCTCTGCACCCTCTTCACCTTTACATTTCTCTTGTTGAATTTAAACCACAAGACCAGGGGTGAAAAGAACAGGAAATAAACTAAGATAAAAATAAGTTATTACCATCTAAATTTTGAGGCTTGGTGATACCCTTCTAATCCTTCTGCCCTAGGTACTGGCCCAAGATGTCCATTATGGTAAATGTAGCCTGCAACTTATGTTCCAACACGTTGCTGCTATATCCAAGACTTAATGAATGTTGGCTTTAATTGTGAAACTCAGGCATCTATGAAAAACAAAAGTAGCTCCATTCTTTTAAGAGTTTAAAGACATAAACATGCTTGTTTTTAATAATCCCAATTACAAGGATATTGTATTTAAAGAGTTTTTAGGACTTCTGAATTCTACTTTTTATTTTATAGTGTATAGCTGAGACTCAATTAATTTAGCAAAGGACTTTCCTGCCAGTACAGTGTGACATGAAAAAAATATCTGAGCTATATTTTTAAGAAGTTAAAGGGAAATATAGACCCAGCGTAATAAAAATCCAACCTAGGCACAAAACTTTGTAAGATCAATGGGTACACCAGCCGGTTTAAGACATTAAAATGCCAGCTTGTTTTATGTGGTGATAAATATGCCCTATCATGTCTTTATATTTTATTACAGCTACTTTATTCCCGGGTAGCCTCACATATGACACATCTAATCATTCATGTCATGAATAAAAGCCAGCTGTATTCTATATAAAAAGGGCTTTCAGACATAATGACATGACATTTCTTTTTTGCCCGTGTTCAGCTGTTATTTCAATATAGTCAGGACAATAGCAGATGCATATGACTGCTGGCAAGGGGTTGTGGGTATTTAGGAAAAGAAAGAAAAGAAAAAAAGACAAATTGTTGGGCTTTAATAACATTGTGAATTATAGCGATGTGGAGTAACCCAAAGCAACCAATCGTAAATCAGTGTTCTCCTGTACAATCTAAATGGGTAAAAGTTGGTGTATGATTGCGATTGGATTTTATACTGTATATCAGTGTTTGGGCAAGACTAACTGTATACATTAAATGTTTTATTTCTGCTTCTACTCTTTATTACTGCTACTTTATTTCATGGTAGCCTCATAGAGGAATCAAGTAATTATTTATGTCATAAATATAAAACCAGCTGAATTTGCTATAAAAAAGGGAGTTTAAACATTTTAATTTTTCTGTTATTAATTAGAAGAAATGTAAACTAATTACAACTTGAACACAATATTGGTTTATTTAACCACTTCAGCTCCAGAAGGATTTCTCACTGTAGGACGAGAGCACTTTTTGCGATTCAGCACTGTGTCGCTTTAGCTGACAATTGCGCGGTCGTGCAATGTTGTACCCAAACTAAATTTGCGTCCTTTTTTTCCCCACAAATAGAGCTTTCTTTTGGTGGTATTTGGTCATCTCTGCGTCATTTCTGATCACCACTATAAACAAAAAAAGAGCAACAATTTTGCAAAAAAAAACAATATTTCTTGCTTTTTGCTATAATACAAATTAAAAAAAAATATAAAAAAACAAATTTATTCATCGGTTTTGGCCGATTTATATTCTTCCTCATATTTTTGGTAAAAAAAAATGCAATTGGTGTTTATTGATTGGTTTACGCAAAAGTTGCCACATTTACAAACCATGCAAATGAATTTCTGCCGTTTTTACAGTTTTTTTCTTTTAGTAATGGCGGCGATCTGCTTTTTATCAGGACTGTGATATTGGGGCAGACATGTTGGACATTTTTGACACTTTTTTGGGACCAATGACATTTATACAGCGATCAGAAATGTAAATATTCACTGATTACTGTATAAATGTCATTGTCAGTGAAGGGGTTAACCTGCAGGGGGAGATCTAGGGGTTAACTGTGTTCCCTAGGCATGTTCTAACTGTGAGGGGGCTGGGCTGTCAGGGGCATAAGAGATCTAACTGATCCCAGTGACAGGGATCAGTAGATCTCTTAGATGCTGCTTGTCAGAACGGGGAACCGCCGTGCGCCCCCTTAGCCGTCTATTTATGCCAATTCGCGAGACAGTGCCACATTGTCGCAGTAAACATACTGCGCGCTGTATGGAAGTGGTTAAATAAAAAAGCAATGTGGGTGTGTTGCTCATGGTTCTATTCTTTTTTTATTGCTACTTTTTTTTCCGATAGCCTCATAGACAAACCATTAAATTATTTATGTCATTAAATGGTTAGTTCACCTTTCACCAAAAAATGCCAGTGCAGGTAAGGGGTGTTTGTAGATAAACGCAAACTGTGCAGCGTTGATCAAAGTTGAATAATGCCCATGCTATAGATGCAGGTTATTTACGTACCTCCAGAAACCCAGCAGAAAAGCTTTCAGAGATGGCGTTAACCCATCCTGCCTTGTTGCTAGGGCATTGACAAGACACTCCCAGTCAATGTGCTCTTTTTACCCTGTCACACTAGCTCTGAATTTAGCGATGCTGAGATGGAGGAAATCGTAGACCACATATGTGCAGAGGTTTGAGAGCTCATCTCTGCGATGATGGGGGTGAGCAGTAATGGCTGGAGTGTCTTAGCAATGTCCTAGCAAAAGTTAGGACAGGATGCTGATCTCTGGGAGTTTCTCAGTCAGGCTTCGGCAGGTACGTAAATGACCCACACCTATTGCAAGGGCATTATCCAACTGTAGTCAAAGCTGCACAGTTTGTTTTTATCTACAGCCATCTTTTACCTGCATAAGCAGTTTTTGGTAAAACGGAACTAACCTTTTAAAAGAGAAGAGCAGGAATGTAAAAAAAACAAACAATCATACTCACCTAGATGGCTCCAACATCAATCTGATACTGCCGCTGTCCCTCAATGGCTCTATGCCAAGAACTGAGCAATCAAATACCACTGGTCACTCAGTTCTTGGGTCTGCTCTGAGCATAGAGCATGACTGTCTATCACCATCTCTGTACTCTGCCCCTCCAGTGCTCATTGGAACACTGGGCTGTAGAGGGGGTAGGAGCCACTGGCTCAGGTTCTCAGAGGTGCACTTAGAGGCTTAGCCAGCTGCGGGTTAGGCATCAGGGCAGATCCTGACATTAGGCACAAAAGAGCTTTGGCCATAGTTCTCCTTTAAAGCTTCAGTAAAGATGTAAAGCCTCTTTTAAAACAAGTGGGGTACAATCTCTTTATAGAACAAGCTGGGTGCAGTCTATTTATTGAACAAGCAAAGCGCAATCAAATGATAGAACAAGCAAGTGCAATCTATTTATAGAACAGGGAGGTGCAATCTACCTATAGAACAAGCTGCTTGCAATTCTATTTATAGAACAAGCCGCTTGCAATCTATTTATAGAACAGGGAGGTGCAATCTACCTATAGAACAAGCTGCTTGCAATTCTATTTATAGAACAAGCTGCTTGCAATTCTATTTATAGAACAAGCTGCTTGCAATTCTATTTATAGAACAAGCTGCTTGCAATCTATTTATAGAACAAGCTGGGTGCCTTTTATTTATAGAAACAGTTGGATGCAATCTATTTAAAGAACAAACAGGCGCAAGTTATTTATAAAACAAGCAAGTGCTGTCTATTTGTAGAACATGCTGGATGCAATCTATTTAAAGAACAAATAGGTACAATCTATTTATAAAACAAGCTGGGTGCAATCTATGGCAATGGCATCATTCTGCCCTGCCTTGTTGTTAGGATGTTTGTAACAAATTTCAAGGCAATTTAAACCTCCTCACTCTTTGGTGAATGTCAACAATCATTTCTTTAGAAATCGACCCTTCCAAGTTTTCTTCTGTTTTTTTGTCTTCCTCTTCATTTTATGCTTTGTTTACTTGTTCTCTGTTTAGTTTGTCTTTTTTTTTCTTTTATTTACTTCTTTTACATTTTTTTCTTGCCTTCCTAATTTATTATTCTGGCTGCTTGAATAGCTGTTGTTGACGGATGCCCCGTGGATTCCATGCTTGTTACAACAGTGGATTTCTGATGCTGTTTGATTACATTACTTGTACCTCATTTTTTCAAGTAGTTCTAAGGATTTCTCATTGAGGTTCAGAGATAATAACTTCAAAGTGCACTTCACAGACAGCACTCCTTTTTTAGGCAGGATGGAATGTGTTAACAATACTCCCATTGTCCTCATACCTTAACACAGAATTGTCTGATTGAGCAAATCAAGGGCAGGAGTCAAGAACAGCAGAAGGGGTTGGAAACTGGACAAACAGAGGATCAGGGGTTAGACAGACACATGATTAGGTTGGACCAGGGTTCATGATTATATTACCACAGCTAAGTGTAAAACTGTAAGCTGAGGTGAGATCAGGAGCTTGCAAAGGTCCAGTCTGATAGTAAACCATTAAGGTAAAGTCAAACAGGAAAGCTTGGTCAAACATCAGGAAAACACACAAGCTAACAAATATGAAACAAATAGTGCAGCGCTATATAAGAGTGATATGAGTCCAAGTAAACAAGTTGTTCAAGGATGAAAGGTGATCAAAGGTAAAAAGTCCCCAATCCGTGCCAGAAATGAATGGAAATTAGATGTCACTCCACACCACAAATGCTCCGCTCTTACCAGAGAACATGTGACCCCCTGATAAGAGTGGTCAGACACGTTTTATTTAAGTATATCCCGCAGGGAACCCAGGCAGCCTCCACTCCTCCTCCTGCAATGGCTCCAGGACCCAGCTGTCACCAGCGAAACTCCCAAACTTGTCTCCAAATCACAGGGATGGAAGGGCCAGTCATCACATGAAAGGACAAACAGCCCACAATAGTGTAATACCGCTTTAAAAACCACGTTTATTAATAAAATGAATAAACTCACATTTTTGTCCTCTTTGAGTAAGCACGAATCAATATCCACCAGAAAGAAAAATGGCCACGATATGGCCGCGCATGCGCAGATCAGAATCGGACGGGCGGTCGGCATCATTGTGACTTTAAGTGTTATTGCGCAGATTATCCTATAGTATTTAGTAAACACACAAGCTAACCTTCAGATTCTTGAAGGAGATCTCAGAACTAGGCGCTGTGTAGTTGGTGGAAATTTCACTTCAAATTTGCAAACGAGTAGTCTGCTATAGGGTTGCCACCTCATCCCTTTAAACTCAAACACATATTAATTCCACGGGTTCTGTGGCTGATTAAGATGGTAATTAAAATCACTTGGTGCCTTATCTTCATTAAATTAGCCTCAGAACCTGTGTAATTCAGATGTGTTCGGGTTTAAAGGGATGAGGAGGCAACCCTAGTCTGCTAGGATGCCAGGAATGTGCTCCCAGGACCTCTAAAAGAAAAAAAAAAAAAAAAGAAAAGAAAATCTCTAAAACTTATGATTATTGTACTTGAAACTGTTTTGATCACCATAGGAGTGAATATTCTTGTCATTGTTTACTGCATGCCTTTTCATTTGATGTGCATACCAATTGTTGTTAGAGTGGCTGACACAGAATTGCATATTTTGTCACTAATGTAATATTAAACCACCAAAAATGTGGGTAATTTTCAGGTCAAATAAATGCCTTCATACAGCTGGTGGAATAGCTACAACCCCCACCTCACATAGACCTTGCTTCAACTATAAACAGCTTCTATGATAAATGCTTGATAACATGAATGATTTCAACTGCAACAATGGCGTTGTCAGTTTGTGGAAACCGTTTTTAGCCTAGGTTTACATTTCTGCAGAAATGAAATGGTGCGAATTCAGCTGAACTTGCCCCATTTCATTCCCGCATATCAGTCCCGACTTCAGGTGGGATTTCAGAGACATCTGTGCGGGTTGCTGCACAGATGTCAATGGAAATCGCACCTAAAATTGCCAAAAGTAGTAAAGAAACTACTTTTGGAAATCAGTGCCGTGCCGCAAATGCAGCATTGGACCAATTAGGATGGTGCCATTGCCAGCAATTTCTGCCGATTTGGTATGCAATTTGACATGTCAAATCACATGCCAGAACACACTAATGTGAACCAGGGCTTAAACCTTAAAAGTCTGTTCATTTTGTTCCATATAATACTATTACTATACTTTGGTAATTGGCTATCCACTGTGTGAGTGTATGTGTGTGTATGTGTATATATATATATATATATATATATATATATATATATATATATATACATATATATATTATACCTCCACCTGCTGTGCAGTTTACTTTTCTCGTTTTAAAGGAGAAGTATAGCCAAAGCTTTTCTGGCTATGCTTGTCCTATGGATCACAAGAGTGCAGTTTGTGCTGCACTCTTTTGTGATCCATTTTCAGCAGCTAGCAGGCTATAGCCTGCTATCGGCTGATGCCACACAGCTGGTGCAGGCTCTGAAAAGATCCCAACCATCTGTTTGGGATCCACCCATATGCTTGGACCAGCAGTTGGCTCAGCCTCTCAGTGAGCCACTGAGAGCCTGAACCAGCTGCTTCCGCCCCCTCCACAGCCCGGCGCTCCAGTGAGTGCTGGAGGGTCAGAACAGAGAGCTGGTGACTTAGAGCCTGAAGACCAAGAACTGAGCGATTAGTGGTGTTTGTTCAGTTCTCAGTCTTAGAGCCCGCAGGGGACCAATGCTACATCAGAGCAATGCTGCATGCACCTAGGTCAATATATTTTCTTAAGGAAGAGGAAAGAGATGATCCCTGGTGTAGCACATCCATATGAGCCTATAGTAGTGATAAGAGTGGCTACCTCAGCCTGGATTCCAACCAGGCTATGCCTCCAACACATTTTGCTCTGCCCCAGCACTTAATCATGTTCCCCATGATTAAGCATCGGGCGGATTGAAATGCGTTGGGGGGCGGAGCCTGGTTCGGAGTTCAGGCGGAGGCTGCCACTCTTATTACTACTATAGGATCATACAGATGTGCAGCACCAGGGATCACCAATTTCCTCTTCCTTGAGATGTACAGCAGGAGCCAGGATGGGCTCCTCCCCATGCCAGCACTCCCAGCAACAGATGCAGAAGAATCCACATACATACCCCATATCAGCTGAACCTGAGCAGCACACAAAGAAACACTATGGGTCACAGTGAGTATATTTTATCTTTAGTGAAACCCATACTTCTATTTGAAAGTTTTTCTAGCTTAAAACTTGAGAGGAACAAGACATTGAAGTGGTCTTGAACACAGTTTTTCTTAACTTAATGCATCATATGCAAACAATAACCTCGCAGTGCCTGTAACAACCCGCGTCTAACAATTACCTGAGATGTTTATCAATCCACTACTGTGCCCAGCTGCAGATCTTCTCTCCTCTCTTTCTAGTTTTATGGGCTTTGCTGATAGCAGTGGGAGACATTGGGGTGGGGCCGGACAGCACTGTGTGTGTCTATGGACACACACAGCCCAGCTCAGGAGCAAAGCCACACTTCTGCTCCCACAGAAAGTGGCTTGCTATAAGGGCAAAGACAGAGGAGGTGCACACATGCAGCATACATTATCACCTAACACAGCATTTTCTCAACATTTTCATAATGATGGAAAAAGGCTATACCAGCAGGAAAATCCAGGACTACATAGTTGCATATTTGGGGTATCTTCCCTTAAACAGGTTAATATATTCAGATTATTGAGCAGGCCAATGAAAGTACCACCAGATTGCAAGCCTGAACCAGTCATTTTGATGGGCTCATTTGGTTTGGCTCTCATGTCTCCCATTTTCTTCCCCCTTTGATGGGGTATTTTTAACCCTTGCTTTCTTACACCCCCAACAGGAGCTGGGTTTTTTTTTTTTGGAAGCACACATCTGCAGTTAAGCACACCTCTTCCTGATGAAGCATGCAAGATAGTCCATGAAATGCGTTGAAGATCAACAGACTTCTACCCCATTGTTAAAACTAGGAAAAAAGGAAAAAATATTATTCCATGAAGGATATATACTGCTGAACTGTGAAGGGAATTACCTGTGGAAATATTATTGAAACTGTGTGAAGCAATCTATTTACCTCCATAGTAGGGGTCAATATATTGACCTCCTACCCCTGCATTTTTATGTCTGATTTTTAAATGAATATTGTGAGTGAAACAAATCATATTTTACATTGAAATATACTGATACAGTATATACTTGTATTTGTACCAGCAGAATAAGAGTATAATTTTTAAACACGCACATAAAAAAGCCAAGTGTCTATTTTGAAATGTTAGGGAATCTTTAAAAGCTGTGTGCGCCATAGGGGGTACAGCAGCTATTAATAATAATCTTTGTAAACTATGGGGCATGTCTATGCCAATCAGTGGGTGCCTGCTGCAATGCCCTTCAATGAAAATTCAAAAGCAAACAGTGGGGAAAAGAAGAGGGAGCAAAGCTGCACAGATTTCCAACAAGTACCAGAGGCAAAAGCAGACCAGACAGAAAGAGTTGAGGCTGGAGTTCTACCAACCCCTTTCATGTGTGCCATCAATGAATTAAAACTGCAGCGCGTCTTAAAAGGGAACTGAAACGAAAGTCCCACAGTGCTCTGCATTATTTGGTCACATAATGAACTGTATGTTCTTAATTGAAGTTTGTATGAACTATTAAAAGAAAATCCATATATAGCCTTATGATCCAAAATGTGTCTATTAGCCACACAGCTACTATTATTTGTTTTCTAACCTTGACTACCAAAATTGGGAGAAGTAGGCGACTGGTTGTGGGAGACAGAAGGTATTATTTTTCAAGCATTTTTTGAGTATTAGGCTGTTTCCACATTTTTTTTCTCTTTGTGCCTTTAGTAGTGGTTTGTGCTGTCTGGCTGCTTCTTTGCTGAGACAACACACATACTAGGGTTTAGTCGTTTTGAACAGCCTGAAATCCATCTTACAAGTTCATCTGGTAATTCTATCAAAAGTGAACTGCATTCTCTGATAAGAGGCTTAGAGATGTGACAAGAGAAGATGACATTTGAGTCAAGAAATTCTATTACAGGGCAGCAATTGAAGATTTAGCAGCAGCCATATGCATGTCACATACTCATAGCCAACTGGACACACATAAAAATCTGCAGTATGTCAGATTCACGTCTGATGCTTCTACTTTCCCGTCACATTCACAGCTGAATAACAAAACTGCACTGTATCAGGTTGACCTTAGATAAGAAGAGGTCATACATAAGTATATAAATACCTATAGCTCGTCAGCTGTGACCCAGTTAATCCACAATTCTTTGCAAACTGATGGTGTTATGAAGGATTCGGTGGGAATTACAGTGAATGGCCCAGTTTGTATTAACTGTTTGCAACGAAAGTAACTTAGCTCTATTGCTCTGAACGAGACTCGACAAGCTGATAAACCTGATAAAGTGATTAGCAGATTTTTTCTGAAAAATAATTTAGGGTTAGTAAATTAATTATTACCTTAATATAAATAATTGTATTAATTATGATAATATGCATTAAGTTGATATAAATATAATACATATTAATATATTGTATCTACAGTAAATATTGCAAATTTGTGCCTAAGGTCTTTGGTGCTTTCAAACCTGATTTTAAGCAGATGTTAAAGCGGATTTCCGGCCGAAATATGACTTTTAAAATAAAAATACCCCTAGAATACTCATGCCTCGTGCAATGTAACAAAGGTATGCTGTAAACTATGGCCAGTTTTCCATTTCTTACTTAGAGAAGTTCCTGCACAGAGCGGCCATCTCCAATTTGGGCATCCAGGGCTGGTGCAAGCATTTTTGACACCGTAGGCAAAACCTCATTTTGCCACCCCCTTGGCTCCACCCCTGACTCCACCCCCTTTGTCCTGCCCATGTATACCCCACTTCATAATGGGCACAGTAGGTGTATAGACCTGGGAACTCAGCACAGGGATGGTGAGAACCCCTCATAATGGGCACAGCAGGTGTACAGACCTGGGAACTCAGCACAGGGATGGTGAGAACCCCTCATAATGGGCACAGCAGTGGGAACCCCTCATAATGGGCACAGCAGGTGTACAGACCTAGGAACTCAGCACAGGGATGGTAGGAACCCCTCATAATGGGCACAGCAGGTGTACAGACCCGAGAACCCAGCACAGGGATGGTGGGTACTCCTTTTAATGGGCACAGAAGGTGTACAGACCTGGGAGCTCAGCACAGGGATGGTGGGAACCCCTCATAATTGGCACAGGGGGTGTACAGACCCCTGGATAAGAGGGGGCAGCATTTACTAGAACTAATTGGCTGTATTTTCTTCCTGCAGCCACTGACTGCTGGTGGAAGGAAGAGGAGAAGAAGAAAGAAACCCTTTTAGATGCTACAAGTGGAGGAAAATACAGCCCAGTTACAGTAAATGCTGCACCCCCAGGCTGCACTAGTATCAGCAGTAAGTAGGGGAATATATAGGGACTAGTGAGCCGACATACTGACCGCCCTGCACAGCACTGATAGCAGTAATAGCATTTGTGTACCAGGACCGATCACTCACCCACACCTACTCTGCTTCCAACCTGCCGCATTGTGACCCGTACAGTGTGACTGGGGGAGGGGGAGGAACATTCCAGGGTTCTTGGGGTTACCAGGAGGAAGATCTGAGTTCAGCTGGTGTGTGTCATCCCGAAGGAACTGTTTACTGTCCTATATTGGGGGAGGGCTAAGTGACTACAGAGTGCAGAGCAGTCAGTGGTGTGTATAAGGTGGCATCCAGTCACTGTATTTTCCTCAATTGTATGTCCCCCTATACACAATATCAGTGTGTTTTAGTGCCCAGGTACTGGAGCTGGTGAAGACACTTCCAGGCTGGTTGGTGTATCGCTCATAGGAGGAGAGCGCAGATCACTCTCATACAATGCAGAGCAGCTCTGTCAAAAATGTTCTGCTTTCCCCAGTGACTGAGCTGCGCTGTCTATGCGCTCCTCCCCCCTCCTTGTGTTTGTCCTCTCAGACGGACACCCAGCTCTACACACAAGTCTGTGTCATCTCCACACCAGAGAGCTGTGTACACAGCAGCTGCAGTTGCTCCCTAGGTGGTAGTGCGCCCTAGGCGGCTGCCTACTCCGCCTAGTGGTAGAGCCGGCCCTGTGGACATCTGAAGCCGCAGTGTCCTTCTTCCTGGATTCCGTACATGCTGGCTACCCAGCATGCACCTACCGATCTTGCGCATGTGCAGTGCGGTGCAATCTTGGTCAGCTTGACATGTCACAGCTCCAGTAACATTTTACATTGACTTCTATGTGAAATCTTGGTCAGCTTAACATGGGACTGGAGCAGTGCCATGTCAAGCTAAGCAAGATTTTCCTTAGAAACCAATGTTAAATGTTATGGAAGTAATGCCATGTCAAGCTGACCAAGATCTCCCAGGAGCCAATGCAAAGCCAGAAATTACGTACAGCGCAGCGACCCCTAAAGGAGGAAGGGAAATTTGATGTAGGCATAAATCAGGTAAGTGAACAGAAAAAAAATAAAAATAAATTGCCAGTTTATTTTAAGGATGCATGGTGAGGAGTGAAAATGTGGGTGGAACTCCGCTTTAATTAAAGTAAAACTCCCACAAACCAGATATTTTGTTAAAATTATATATGTCTGTAAAATGCATATGATACCTTTAGTGAAAATACATAGGAAAACGTTCCCTGTAAAAGTTTAGCTTAGTCCTGTCACCTGAACTTTTCCATTGGTGTTTTAGGAAAATTTACAGCCTTATTGACCAGTAAGGAGAATCAGGAAGTGAAAGAGACTAGGACAAACTTAAGCTGAACTTAATTAACCCTTCTATCTTTTATAGCTGAGGAAGCTGCCACCTTAGCCTTTGTTTGGTCTGCAGTTGCCTTGGTACTGCATATGTGATCAGTTATAAGACCAGTCATTTGAAGATTTGACAGATGGGTTGAGAGTACAAGCAAAAGTGACAGTTATTATTTATGACATGCCTTGAATGTAACTGTTTGGAAAAGCATTACATTGAAGGGCTTAGTTCCACTTTAACAGTAAAAGATTAGATTTGTTCATACCTTCAATAGACAATCATTTTGGATTCCCTGATTATTTTGATTTCAGCCTATGCACTTTTTTTATTGTATTCTTAGTCTATGTTGTGCAGGTTTGTTTCTTTCAAGTGTAGTATGCCCATTTTACTATTTACATAACTTAACGAGCAGTAAAAAGGGCTTTAAAACAAGCCACCCCAAACCTCTGTAGCTGCTTGTAGAGCTGCTTGTTTTTTTCCGGAGATGCCCATCTGCATTAATTTACTTTATGTCTATGTCTACAATTCATTCTGCTCTTTCAACATCTGCCTTTGTAGCTACTTATTTAGATGCACTGAGAGCAGAGACTTTAGGTGTAATCGAAAATAAGTGTTGAGCTTGAGTGAAAGAAAACATTTCTGGAATCCCTTTAGACGAGCATGATCCTCCCTGCTGGTCAATAAATGGTGCAGAATGTATATGTGGTGTACTGATCAGTTGCATGGTAACTGTTTCAGAAGCAGGTTTGATAGAATGTAATCAAGCACCTGATGGGCACAATGCATAGCTAAAGTCTACACTCGGGGTCGGCAACCTGTCGATTGTGATCTACCCATTGATCATGGACAGCTGACGGGTAGATCGCATCACATTGCCGACCCTGGGCTAAACAGCTCCTCCCCAGTGGCATACTGGGCAGACCAGGGTGAGAAGTCCAGGGTTTAGAAAGAGAGAGCTGGACATGTGGAGCGGTGGAGGGGAGAGCCGGACGGGCAGAGCTGTGGAGGAGAGACCCCTGGTGGGTGGAACGCTGAAGCTAAGAGCTGGGCAGGTGGAGCGGTGGAATAGAGAGCCCGGCAGGCAGATCGCTGAAGCTAAGAGTCGGGCGGTCGGAGCAGTGAAGGAGAGAGTCAGGCAGACCAGCGGTGAAGGAGAAAGCCAGGCCGACGGAGCAGTGGAGGAGAGAGCCAGGCAGAGGAAGAGATTTTCTCAGGCACTGAGCTGCTAAAGCAGCAGGTGGGGGGGGGGGTGTGGCTACAGCCACGATAGCCAGACAAGCTTAGAGAGAGCTCCGTCGGCCGCTGCTAGAATCCGTTGTATTTCTGCTTAATAACTGAGAATACAGCTCCCAAACCTACTCTATCTGACTCTCCGAGTGCCCGGGTGTCGATGTGAATAAGGGCGGCTCTACTTCAGCCGCGGATCGGCTTAAAGAATTTGCACGACCAGACAGGCAAGATGGCGACATCAGCCCGCCGCACACGAGGAGCGGCGGTTCCTCGTGCTGGAGACGCCTAGGCCCAAGAGCGCTGCCGAGAAGCCTGGGAAGCTGACCTTGGAGCAGGTCCACAAACAACTGCTCCACACCATTGTGACAGGTAACACTTCATTTACGGGCAAGATGGATGAACTTGAAGTGGATATAGGCCTCCTCAGATATGATATGTGGAAAGTAAAGGAAGCGGGTGTCTGAGGCCAAATGAAGGATCTCCTCCCTGGAGGATGACTTTGCCCCTATCCCTTCTAGGCTGTCAGCTACGGAAAAGCAGATCTCCTTCTGGTGCCAGAAGGCAGATGATCTCGAAAATAGGTTGCACAGGAACAACCTGAGGATAATAGGTCTCCCAGAGAGGGCTGAGGGCCAGAACCCAGGGAAATTTGTCGAAAACTGGCTGCAATCCACCTTCCCAGATGCCGCCTTTTCTCGGGGCTTTGCAGTGAAGCGTGCCCGTCGCGTACCGGCACAGCCCCCGCTCCCTGGTGCACCACCATGGCCATTACTAGCCAGAATGCTTAACTGTAAGGACCAGGACCTGGTGCTCAGAAAGGTGAGGCAGAAGGGACAAATTCTATTTGAAAGTTCAGTGGTGTCTTATCTTCCCTGACTTCTCGGTGGATCTACAAAAGCAGAGGGCTACGTTTACACATGTGAAGCGCAAGCTGAAAAAGGCAGGATTTGTGTACTTTATGGCATGCCCGGCGAGGCTACGAGTGGTGGATGGAGGTAGAGAGCACTTTTTTCATACCCCTGAGGCCGCCCAGGACTGGCTGATGACAAAGAGTAAGCCCCCTTGATCGTCTCTGATAATGTGTAGTGAGTCCCGGAAACCCTTTTGCTTTCTGTCAATTACCGTTAACTGCCTGTTTAAGATTGTGCTCTGCTGGAAGTACTGTTACGCCCAGCAGAGATTGTTGGAACTTTACAGCATTTATTTTAAGTTCTCATATTATCCTGTCCCCAGGAGTAGAGCCCCTCATGTTAGTCTATTTTTGACCGCCGAGTCCTTTCCTTTGCTGCCATCTAGAGCTTTTGAACGGCACTGTATGCATACACACTGCATAAGATATGGAACAGGAGGTCTTTGACTCCGTGTTCTTCTGCTGGGTCACTGACTATAATACGCATGGGAATAGAATGGGTGTGCTCCGCATACCATCATGACATCCTGGAATGGTCCAGATGACCCGCTTTTACTAGACTGACTATTGTAGTATGCTGGGATCTCAAGGAAGACTTTGGGCAAGGCCTGCAGAGTGATATGGGCTCTTATGCCAGTGCACCCTGACACAGTATGGAGCCTTCTGTATTGGAGGAGTGAAATTCTTCTATGAGAGGACTATGCAACAATATGGCTCAGCAAAGATGATTCTTAACTGTCAAAGGAGGCTGTGCAGGCATGGATGACTGACTGTGTATTCCTCTGCTTACTCTACCCGCTGATGGATATTGTGGCTGCTATGAACAGAACTGTGTACATGATACAGCAGGACACTACCCTTCTCGGTGGGGGAGGGTGGCTACATATGGAACTGCTGAACGTTGCCTAATACATAGTAAAATAGGCACTGCCATTACTACATATGTACTCATCCTTCTTCTCTTTTCAAGGAATGGTAATGTGTATTGATATAGTTGTGAGTGGGAGCTGGAGAGGCGGTGAAGCCTACGAATTGCCCACGCAAAGTCGATTGCTGTGCGGGGGCAATGCCCCGTTACTAATGCTTTTGATAATTCTGAATATGATATTTTTGCATCATATACATATTGTATATAGTTATCCACCATCCCGTGGATGGCAATCGGTGAACCAGGTTGGTTTACAGTTTTTTGATTTATATCAGTGTATTGGCGAAATAATCTGGTAAAAGTGGCACAGCAATATGTGGCTTAGGATATTGCTATATTATCTACGTTTAACATGTGATGGGGGAGTGTAGGGTTATGACAAGGAATGTGCGGGGTATGGGGGCTCCCCTTAAGAAGCTGCAAGTATTTACTGCAATTCAGAAAGCAAATGCACAGATTGTATGTTTGCAAGAGATGCATATGACTCTAGAAAATACTGATCACCTTAAAAATCCCTGGGTGCAGTGGTCAGGGCACTCATTTCACAGCTCTAGTTCCAGGGGGGTATTGGTGCTGGTCCACAGGGCGGTCCCTTGGGAATGTATTAGACTAAAAGCAGATCCACTGGGGAAATACGTATTCATTAGAGCTCAGCTGTACGCTCTGCCGTTTGTTGTTTTGGGTATCTATAACTCGCCTCCAGCTGCGTTGTCTGTTATAAAAGAGGCAATGATGTTTGCAGCCTTGTATCTGTATCTTTGTTCTCTGCCTGGGTGACTTCCACCTGGTAATTGATCCTGTTGCAGACAGACATGGGGAGCCAGCGGGTGCCCCTCCTCTGTCTGTGACAACATTTGGGGCCCTCACTCTGGACTTGCTGGGGAACGAGCTTTCTCTTGGTCTGCTCTGGGCAGGGGCACGCTGTCCAGGATTGACCTAGCCCTGGGGAATGATAGGCTGCTGCCTAAAATTTTGATGGCGGAATATCTCCCTAGGCGGGTTTCTGACCATTCTCCTCTTCTGATATCTATAGATGTTGGGGTGGAAGGGACTCGTAGACATGGAGAGTGCAGCCCTTCTGGCTCAACCAGATAGGAGACAATGATAGAATACCAGATCAGCTAAGTGTTTTCTTAGAGGTGCACGGGGAGGACTATTAGTTTGGGACACCCTTAAGGCCTTTCTGAGGGTTGCACTGAAATCTACAATTTCATACATTAAGAGAACCTCTCGCAAAGAGGAGGAGGAATTGGCATATAAGCTCCGCAAGGCGGAGGAGACATACTTGGCTTCCCCCGGTGACTCTAACAGAATACATTGGGAGCTGGCCTCCCGACTATATTCTGAGCATATGATTGCTAGTGCTAAAAGAAAATCATTTTTACTCAACAGAAGTATTTTGAGAATGGTAATCAATCCAGTCACCTCTTGGCACACATGGCCAGGCAGCAGCAGGCGAGTGCTGTGGTAACTAAGATAATTAGGGCAGACGGCGCTGAGGCCACTTCAGCAAAGGATATCCTGACCTGCTTCCATGATTTCTATGTCCAGATGTATGCAACCACACTGACTCGTACTGGGGATGAAATTGATGACTATTTGTCAGATATACAATTTCCCAGACTCTCACAGGAGCAGGTTGAGGCGTTGGATGCTGTGATCACGGAGGATGGTGTTAGGGAGGCGGTGGCCTCCCTGACTGCTGGGAAAGCCTCTGGGCCGGATGGCCTCCCATTGGAGGTGTACCGTAATTATATAGATGCTCTAGCTCCGATGCTTGTGCAGACCTACGCCAGGGCTTATTGGCATGGGGAATTACCACCTTCACTATATGAGGCCACGGTGATCCTTATTCCTAAACCTGATAAGGATTTAACTGACTGTTCATCTTTCCGCCCCATCTCGCTTTTGAATATTGACTATAAAATACTCACCAAAATCCTTGCCAAACGACTTAACGAAGCTATACTCACCATCATTTACTCAGATCAAACTGGCTTTATGCCGGGGAAATCCACATCCATAAATATACGTAGAATGCAGTTAATAGTTCAGCTTAGGGAATATCTACCGGACACTAGTGTTCTAGCATCACTAGACACAGCAAAAGCATTCAACTAGGTCGAGTGGCCTTTTCTGCAAGCTGCCCTTCGCTCCTTTGGCTTTGGAGACAAATTTTGTTTGTGGATCTCAATTCTCTATGCACGCCCTATTTCACAACTATTAGTTAACGGCCTGTTGTCCAAATCCATTCCCTTGCACAGAGGAACCCGGCAGGGATGCTTTTATTTGCGGTGGCCATTGAGGCATTAGCCCTGAAATTTCGTCAATCATCTTTAGTGCGGGGCATAACTCTGGGCAATAGGACGAATGTGATTGGACTATATGTGGATGATCTTATATTGTACTTGCAGGATGCTTCACAGTCCCTACCTGCCTCAATGCAAATTATAGATACTTTTGGGAGAATTTTCCGGCCTCAAAATTAATTGGCAGAAATCAGCTTTGATGCCGTTGCATCCCTCGGCCTATGCGGGTAGCCGTGTGGTCTCCCCGCTTAAAACTGTGACTGCCTTCAAGTTTCTATGAATTCATATTACGCTGTCTACCTCAGAAGTACTGAAACACAATATGGGCCCCTTGATGACTTTGATCAAGAGTAAATTGACTATCTGGGCCAGACTTCCACTGTCAGTGGCTGGATGGATCAATTTGGTCAAGATGGTCCTTTTACCAAAATGCTTATATGCTACCTCCCATATGCCCATCTCCGTGCCTAAATCTTATTTCAAATCGCTTGATGCTCAGCTAGGCGTTTTTATTTGGGCACAGTCTAGAAGGAAACTTAAGTACTCTGTGCTTCAGTGCCCCAAAACAGACGCGGGTATGGCCCTTCCCAATCTATTTTACTATTATATAGCAGGGCAACTGCGGCATTTGACTGCCTGGTTGGAGCCGGTCACGATGGAGGTGGTGGAGTCCCATTTAACTCAGGTCCTTGGGGTAAATGGCTTATTGATAGCACTAGAAGCCACTAGGACATCTTTTACCCAGGCACGGATACCGTTGTTAACATTGTCGAGAGCAGTATGGAGAAAATCGAAGAGTATCACAAATTTTGGAGACACTAAGGTGTCTCTTAAACTTTGGCGCAACCCAATGTTTGCACTTCTGATACACCTAGAGGATAGCTCCTTTTGGGAGCAGAGAGAGGTGTGTAGTTTAGCTGATGTATATGTTGACTCTACCCTTAGATTTTTCAAAGATTTACGAAGGAGTTATGGCCTACAGCGCACAAACTTCTACAGATACCTTCAGCTGCGGCATGCCTTGCATGCCCAGTTTGGTCACAATGCCCAGAAATTTTCCAAGTACCCAATAATTGGAATTCTGAAGTCACAGGGTCCCGGAGGTCTTATCTCTGCACTGTATACCCACCTACTGATGTCCACTGAGGGTCAAACACCGCTCTCAGTGCGACAGCAATGGCAATGTATAATACCTGACATCACGGATGATGACTGGGATGAGGCTTGCTCAGGTCACCTGCGAGTATCTCCCGCTGTCAATTATAGGCTAACACAGTTATATATGCTGCACCAGACATACCTTACACCTGTGAGGTTGCACGCAATGCATCGTATTCCCACGGCTGAATGTATGAGATGCACTAATTCACATGCAGATTTTGTACATTTGCTATGGGAATGCCTTGTTGTGGCCCAATTATGGAAGCAGGTGACGGATGTACTTTCCTCCGTGCTGTCTGTCCCAGTCCCCTGTGAGCCTAGGATGTGTCTGTTGGGTATTATGGATGAAGAACATTGGCAACGATACCACAGAATTTTGTTAAATGAAACTCTCTTTATGGCCAGGAAAACATTGGCTTTAATATGGATCCAGCCCAGACCCCCATCCGTTCACAGATGGACACAGTTAGTGAATCAGATTTTACCATTTGAAAAGCTAATGTATGAAAACCGAGGGTGCCCCCACAAATTCCATAAAATCTGGGATGTGTGGAATGCCTCTGAACTCAGGGTGGCGGGGAGGTGTAATTAAGGGATACCTGGCTTACTTGTTGCTCTATGGGCTGGGAAAATTGATTGTGGCCATATTATGGGTATAGGTAGCCATACGCTGCCTCTGACAAATGTTGTTGTGTGGAGTGACTTCATTGTATGTGACTGTCCGATGTCCCACCATGTACAAATGTAAGATTTGCCACTGTTGCCTTGATTGCTCAGCGATGCAATTGTTCATTGTATGATGTTTTATATATTTGTCAATAAAAAGTATTTAAAAAAAAAAGCAGCAGGTGTGGGCTCACTGGGGTTGCTGTCAGATCAGGAAGAAGAGAACTCGGCTGGCGGAGTGAAGAGAGAGACGGGCTGTGGAGCAGTGTAGGAGACTTGCGCTGGCACTCAGCTACCTCTCTTACTGAAGCTGCACAGCATGTGTGGGCTCAGTAGGGCTGCTGCGGCTACTGAAGTTTCTTTAGCAGTGTGCAACACAAACAAAAAACTGTGAGGGGGCCGCAGCAGCCCTACTGAGCCCACACCTGCTGTGCAGCTTCAGTGAGAGAGGTAGCTGAGTGGCAGAGCAAGTCTCCCTACTTTGGACTTATTACTCTGAGCTGGGTGCGTTATGTTCTTGCACTTTTGCAGGAAGGCGAGAGGGAAGGGATGAGGGTTTTTTTCTGTATTAAGGCACCTGAACTGTGAAGAGGGGTCTGTAAAATGTGTGGGGGGAGGGCTGTGCTATGGGGGGGTGGGGGGTTTCTGTGTTGGAAAGCTGGTTGGCCTGTGCTGGACAGGGAGTTTGTACTGAGGAAGTAAGCTGTGAGGGAGGACAGTGGAAGTTAGGGGAGATCTCTATTGTGAGAAATATGGGTAAAGAGTGAATTGCCTTGAGCAGAGGGGGTTATTTTGGTGGTACTTTGTAGAGTGGTCTGTATGTTAGGGCTTGTTCACACTAGTGGTTGGTGGGAGGCAGTAAAACCCCTCAATTGAACCACACTTTTACCACCTCTCAACTACTCCTCCTTAAGCTGCAGAGGCAGTGCCCAGGGGTGTACACACACTGTGGTCACGATACTTTGGGTTGTGGCCCTGGAAAGAATTCTAGGTCTTCACATATTATTGAGGGCAAGCTAGTATTTTTTTTCTATAAATGTATAAAAAGGCGCACCTAAATGATCTTTGATCTCCTCCATGTTGTTAAGGTAGATCTCCACGTCTTAAAGGTTGCCAACCCCTGGTCTACACCATCCAGTGACCACCTTCCTCCTGGAACATTCACTTCTAAAGGGTGCTTAGGGATGTGTTCTTTGACTCTAGCTCAGACTGAACAGCACTACAGTGACTGGGGGCACTGCAAGAAACCATGGCAGATGCAGTCTTGTGAGCAGCAAGAAGGTGATGCAGTACCCCATCACCCCCTTTCCGGGTTTACTGTAATGATGAACTGGAATAGTAAAAAACAGTAGCTGCATCTACAGGGATGAACTGAGGTGCACACATTTTTAAAATAAGAAATAATATTTCAGCAGTGCTGAAACAGTGTTTTGAGTCAGTGACTAAAACGGTTTATTAATGCTTAATGTAATGAATGTGATTATAGCTTTAACACGTTGAGGTTGATTTACTAAAGGCAAATCTACTCTGCACTGCAAGTGCACTTGGAAGTGCAGTCACTTTAGATCTCAGGGGAAGATCTGAAATGAGGGGAAGCCCTGCTGATTTTATCATCCAATCACGTACAAGCAAAAATGCTGTTTTTTATTTTCCTTCCATGTCCCCCCTCAGATCTACCGCGACTGCACTTCCAAGTGCACTTGTAGTGCAGAGTGGATTTGCCTTTAGTAAATAAACCTCCCCGACTCATATATTTTTATGCACAACAGCAATAATATTTCAGGTTTGAATCTCAAGGCAATAGTTAGCAAGTTGGCAGGCTTAAAGTGATTGTAAAGTTTTTTTTTTTTTTTTTTAAATAACAAACATGTTATACTTACCTCCTCTGTGCAGTTGGTTTTGCACAGAGCAGCCTGGATCCTCTTCTTCTCAGGTCCCTCTTTGCTGCTCCTGGCCCCTCACTCCTAGCGAGTGCCCCCTCAGCCAGTAGCTTCCTATGGAGCACCCAAACCGAGTCAGAGCCTCTGTCTCAGCCAATCAGGAGGAGTGTCCCAGATGGCTTAGATATTCGTGGACATCGCTGGAGAGAGATGGGGCTTAGGTTAAGTAATTAGGGGGTGCTGGGGAGGCTGCTACACACAGAAGGTTTTTTATCTTAATGCATAGAATGCATTAAGATAAAAAAAAACCTTCTGCCTTTACAACTCCTTTAACCTCCCTGGCGGTATGATTATGTCAGATTTTTGTGTCTCAAAGCGCTACATTTTTTCACATAGAAATTTGGCATTTTATATTGTAGGCCTGTAATTCTTAGGAATAACTTGCTTAACCACTTGACAACTGGGCACTTAAACCCCCTTAACAACCAGACCAATTTTCAGCTTTCAGCGCTCTCACACTTTGAATGACAATTACTCAGTCATGCAACATTGTACCCATATGAAATTTGCGTCCTTTTTTTCACACAAATAGAGCTTTCTTTTGGTGGTATTTAATCATCTCTGGGTTTTTTATTTTTTGCGCTATAATTAAAAAAAGACCGAAAATTTTGTAAAAAAATGAATTTTTCTTCCTTTCTGTTATAAAATTTTGCAAATTAGTAATTTTTCTTCATAAATTTTGGCCAAAATTTATACTGCTACCTATCTTTGGTAAAAAAAAAACTAATTAGTGGATATTATTTGGTCTTTGTGAAAGTTATAGAGTCTACAAGCTATGGTGCCAATCACTGAAAATTGATCACACTTGATT
>BLSH010539147.1:574091-585428 GCA_018402905.1 Glandirana rugosa
AAGGAAAGGAAAAGGTATGAGAAGAGAAGGGTAGTTAGACCATGTTCAACTAGAACCAGAGTAGACAGGTATCCAACAACAAGGTCTTGACACTTCCGAAAAAATTTACAACAAACCGTTTGAGATTAGGCCGGAAGGACAAAACTTTCCGAGTGGTTACCAAATGTAGAATACCACTTGGGAGACATAAGTGAGACCACTTCAGAAGAGAACTAACAACTGAAACTGTGTGTATGTGAATGGAGGACCTCTCACAAGAACTAGACCGGTTCACAACACTTCCCACAAAAGAAGTGGTCCCTTTCTTAAGATGGGAAGAGAAGAGTATGGAAAAGGAAAGGAACTGCTCATGATCCAAAGCATACCACCTCATCAGTGAAGCATGGTGGTGGTAGTGTCATGGTGTGGGCATGTATGGCTTTCAATGGAACTGGTTCTCTTGTATTTATTGATGATGTGACTGCTGACAAAAGCAGCAGGATGAATTCTGAAGTGTTTCAGGCAATATTATCTGCTCATATTCAGCCAAATGCTTCAGGACTCATTGGATGGCTATTCACAGTGCAGATGGACAATGACCCGAAGCATACTGCGTAAGCAACCAAAGAGTTTTTTTAAGGGAAAGAAGTGGAATGTTATGCAATGGCCAAGTCAATCACCTGACCTGAATCCAATTGAGCATGCATTTCACTTGCTGAAGACAAAACTTAAGGGAAAATGCCCCAAGAACAAGCAGGAACTGAAGACAGTTGCAGTAGAGGCCTCGCAGAGCATCATCAGGGATGATCCCAGCGTCTGGGGGTGTCTATGCGTTCCAGACTTCAGGCTGTAATTGACTGCAAAGGATTTACAACCAAGTATTAAAAAGTGAAAGTTTGATTTATGATTGTTAATCCGTCCCATTACTTTTGGTACCTTAAAAAGTGGGTGGCACATATACAAACTGTTGTAATTCCTACACCGTTCACCTGATTTGGATGTAAATACCCTCAAATTAAAGCTGAAAGTCTGCAGTTAAAGCACATTTTGTTTGTTTCATTTCAAATCCATTGTGGTGGTGTATAGAGACAAAAAGATTACAATTGTGTTGATGTCCCAATATTTATGGACCTGGCTGTAGTTACAATTTCTCAACTTGTTTTGCCTGAGAAAAGCAACCAATGCAGGGTCCTCTGATTCCTCCTGTACCAAATTGTATTGTAATTATAATGTCTGCCCTCACATTGTAAAATTCTGCTCAAACTGTTGGCACTATATAAATTCTGCATAATAATAATAATAATAATTACTTGATATACAAGAACACATCACATATATGAAGATTAAACAATATGTATATAGCATATCTAATATAGAAATAATCTTTATCTTTAGACAGCCCTTTGCTTATGTGTGCTCCTCCTATGGCTTACTAATACCTCCAGGGGTGAGCCTGGGTACATGGATTTGGACCGTCTTCTGGGGTTGCTGTTAGCCTTTATCTGGAAGTCCTGGGCGAGATGCTCTCCAATTGATTTATTTCTATATTTAATATGTTATATACATGTTGTTTTTTATATGTGATGTGTTATTGTATATTGCGTAATTGACTGTTTTTCTCAGTTGAAGTTGTGCCAACACGTAGTACCTTTAAAGCTCCTGAAGAAGCTAGTGTTGGTGAAACATGTTGAGCAATTGCAACTACATGTACATGGACATGGATATCCCCTGTTGGTTTTAATAGATTCACAGTCTATATACTGTTTTTTATGCTTGTGTATAAATAAAAATGTTGTACTTTTATTGTATCTGTGTGTAGTGGCACCTTTGAAATCCCCTCTATTCATGTTATTTACACGTTTTATACTTTATGGGATGAGGTGCCTTTGATTGCCAGGTTTACAGGTGTTTCTCTATAGTGCTCTTTTTTTTTTTAATCAAAGGTTGGATGTCTTTTTGTAACTGGACAATAGAAGGGATAGTTTTTAACCACTCTAATAGACCCCAGATCTCTCAATAAAGTGTACCTGTCACTGCCAATGCTATCACAAGAGATGTTGTTGTTCATCCCTTGACAAAGAAATTAAGTTGACAAAAAAAAGAAGACAGTTTGAAAAAAATTAAGTAAAATAAATAATACATTAAAAAAAAATTGTAAAGTGCTCCCAATCCCTCTGTGTTCATGTGCAAATGTGAATGCATACATATGCATAGGTACTGCGGTGAACGTCAGAGCGAGAGCAATAATTCTAGCACCAGACCCCCTGTTTAACTTTAAACTTGTAACCTGTAAAGCTTACAAAGTGTCACCTATGGATATTTTTAGGTATGGTAGTTTGCTGCCATTCATTCCACAGGTGTGCTCAATATTAAAGCATGACATGTTATGCTAATTATGTTAGGTAACTATTTACTCAGTGTAACATCATATTTTATATTTTACCAAATATTGGGAATTGTATTATTTGTGTGCTCTAAAAAAACATTAAAGTACTGTATATTTTTCCTGAAAATGCGAGTTTGATAAACAGATGCACAAATATTGTGTGACATAATAAATTGCAACAATCACTGTTTTATTCTCCACTGCCTTTGCTTTCAGAAAATATATAGTGTTTGGAGGTTCTAAGTAATTTTATAGCAAAAAAAAAAATTGAGGTTTTTACATGAATGTGAGAAATGTCAGATATGGCCCAGTTTTAAAGTGGTTAAAGATACAACAGTCACTTGATTACATCCTTAGGCCTAATTCATTAGCTTCATCTTGCTGAATACTGGTAGCAGCTTGTTTCATTCCAATCCTAATATGAAATTACCAGTAAAACAATTTAAATACAGCAGATCTAGTATCTAAAGATTTCAGTTGTCAGAGATGTGATATAAGTTGTTTTATATGTGTGATAAAAAATAAGCATTATGTTTGCCTTATAAACACAATGCAAGATATGTATTTTGTTAACACCATAACTATACTTTTTCACAGACTTGTCTAAAGTAGAACATGATGATCCCCCTTGGGATCCTGGGCATATGCTGAGCGGGTGGGCAGACTTTACAATTCAAGTAATCACTGGTCTATTTTCAGTTCTTTACATAATGTTTCAGAAAGCTTTTATTTGTGTTACACAATGCTTCTACACACCTGTATATGCATAAATCACAAAGTAATGCCCTGGATTATCTTGGTGTGTGTCTTTCAGAAGAGAAGTATTTAATAATTGTAAATTATGTTTAGCATTGATAAAATGTAAAGAAAACTTTGCTACATTGATCTTCTTCCTTCTTGAATTACCAAACTTGCAACCATGGTATGCACTTTACCAAAATAAGACCTATGCCCAAAAACTAACATTGTAGGGGCTTCACATGATATATCATATTTTGACTTGTTCATCATATTTCTTGACTGTAGAAAAAAAGCTGTTATAATACAGCACTTCTTCAACACACAACACAGCATTAGGGCCTTTGTTGACTTTGGTAGGTTTTGTTCTCTTAAAGCAGGTTTCACATTCCCATGCATATCTATGGAACATGCAAACATTGCTTGAAGCAGGTCAAATGCAGCCAGAAGGAGGTTGACTGTATGTCAAATGCACCTGCCAATGAAGTTTAGTTCCAGAAGCATCTCAAATTGATGATTGCAAACGATTGCCATTGACAAAAGCCCAAATGCTGTAGGCGCAGGCCCTTAAGTACGCTGTAAAATGTTTGAAATACAGTTTATAAATTATTTTTTAAATGTCTGATTCTGCACACAGTGGTTTGGTTCAGCTGGTGGGAATGTGGAAGCACAGCAAGGACACAAGAAGAAAAGTGAGCTTCCTGTTAAAGGATCCTTTTCAAAGAACTTGGCAACAATTTTTATAGGACATCTAGTACATAGCATTTCTAATCATGTATGGTCATTAGGGCAGAAAAAAGAATACAACTATTTTAACAAAAGAGTTGGAGCCCTAAAATACTTACTCCTGACCTTTGAACTCCATGTTACATACTACTGACCGCTGAACTCTGCATTATTTAATCCCGGCCCCTGAACGCTGTGTTACTTACTACTGAACTCTGCATTACATGCTATTACCCTTGCACTCTTCATTACCCTTTACCTCAGCACTCTGCCTTACTTATTCCTGACACCTAAACTCTACAGTACTTACTGACCCCTGAATTCTGCCTTATTTAATCTTGAGCGCTGTACTCTGCAATACTTACTGTTTATCTCTGCAGTCTGTGTTACTAACTTCTGACCTTTAAATTCTGCTTTACATATTACCACCCTCTGTGCTGTGCTTTACTTTCCCCTGAGCCCTGCATTACCATGACCAAAATGTAAGCTGCACTCACAGGCTAAGCCTAGCCAGCCAGACCAGAACTCAGCCCAGTCAGCCAGTCTGACCTCAAGCTGGTCAGCCAGGTCAGAACTCAACCCAGCCTAGGCCAGTCAGCCAAGCAGGACAGAGTTCACCCCAGACAACCATGTGAGAACTCAGCTCAGCCAGCCAGGCTAAACATCAGCCCATATCAACCAGCCAAGCCAAAATTCAGCCCAGTCAGCCAAGCCAAAATTCAGCTTAGTTAGTCAAGCCAAAATTCAGAAATGCCAGAATTCAGCCCAGCCAGCCAAGCCAAAATTCAGAAATGCCAGAATTCAGCCCAGCCAGCCAGGCCAGAATTCAGCCCACAATATCAAAAAATCTATGCTAACATCCCAATTAATGACAATATATAGAAACTACATTTATGTGATCGGGCTTTTTAGGCACTAAAATATACCAAAATTTCTGACACAAACTGTATATTATATTTAAAAAATACTTCAATTTTTATAGTACAAAAATTAAAAGCAAAAAACATTACACATAAAATCAAGGCTGACAATTATTACACATTCCTCATGAAGGAGGATAAAGTTACTCAGTCTCTGTTGCATCAAACATCATAATGCTAACAGATCTTGCAAGACATATGGTGTTATTCTTTTGGAAAACCAACACTTTTTAAGGCATTCTTCTTCATGGTATAGAGAGAACACAAAGAGTATCAATTTGTAGATTTAGTCAGCCATACACTAAAAACACTATCTGCTCTCCATGATAGGCCATCACCCAATTAGAGGCGCAGGGAGGTGCAAGGGTAGACTCTGAGGATTTTGCAGGCTCATACAGATCTGATTTCCAATGATCCATAGTCCCAAGGGTATACCAAATTTCAATTTTCCAAACAAAAGGGAGATGCCTTTTAAGAGAATTTAGCAAAATGTTGCAAATTCCAGTAATTCAGGCTCCCAGGGTCCCTATTTGCTTTGGGAATCCCGAATGAGACTGCAGGCTGAATCCAGAATGAAGCTTGGGGAGAAGAGCTTCTATTTTTTTTCTGGAATTTATTTTTATTACATTTGTTTGGCCATTTATATTATTAAAATGTTCTGAAGTTTTCTTTAAACCTTCCTTATTTTTATAGGGTCTTGCTAGGTTATCTTTAAAAATGTGTGCTGCACTATGGAGATCTTTGATCTCATTGATGTAGATCTACACCTCTCCAAGGTTGCCTATCCCTGGTCTATAGTTTTCCCTCTTCACTCCTCTTCCAGCACCTACCTAAAATATTATGTAGGGAAATAAAGGGAGGGGAAGAGGAGCTGGGCCAGCAGAAAGAGGAATTAGACACTTAGAGGAGAGAGCTATGAAGGAAATAGAGGGGGCTGTGCTAGGAAATCAACTCTTTTTGGAGTAGACAGATTTTCTAGCAAGATCAATGGCAGATTGCAAGTCAATAACAAATTATTTGTGGAAAAGAAAAACACTGCATGTAAGCAGTCAAAATATATATATATATATTTTTTGGTGCCTAAACCGGATAAAACACCTTCAGGATGAATTTGAGCGGAGACTGCAAGCCAGTTCTTCACGTCCAACATCAGTGCCTGACCTCACAAATGCGCTTCTGGAATAATGGTCAAACATTCCCATAGACACACTCCTAAACCTTGTGGACAGCCTTCCCAGAAGAGTTGAAGCGTTTATAGCTGCAAAGGGTGGGCCAACTCAATATTGAACTCTACAGACTAAGACTGGGATGCCATTAAAGTTCACGTTCATGTAAAAGCAGGCATCCCAATACTTTTGGCAGTATAGTGTACTTGCATCTAGCAGATTCACCTACAGTGAATATTTGGTTAATGTCAGTTTCACTGCTTTATAAATATGCCTCTTAGTATAATGCATTTTGCTATGGTATTTCAAAAGAAAAGGTAAAGAATTGTACATAATGTTTTCCTTATGAAAACAATGTGTGACATGCACTGCTAACCAGCTTTTATTCAAGCTTTATAAAAGGAAAATGTATCATATCATACTAAAGGACCACTTTCAAAGACCATTTCCTGAAATGCATTTGACTTGGCATGTGATTTTAAATGGAATAGCTTGGGCTACCATATTGTATAACATATTGATAGGTTTCTTAAGTGAGGCACCATTGTGCTAAACATTAATCAATATCTTCAGCTCTAGCTCAATCCATCACATTAGTTCCTCAGTCAATCCAAATGGCAGGCATGATCTATGTTAACTCTGTGTCCCTTGGAATATTGTTATTTTTGAAAGTTTCTATAGTGCTACCCTTTATAGTTTAGCTGCAGTTAGCTGTTTTGAAGAATTTGCAATTAAAAGTTATTTTTGTCGAAAGACTCATTATTGAATAAGGGGCCATGCACAGTGAGACTTAATGACTAGCCCAGGTCTGAGGTGCTGTTCTGAACAAAATCAAACTTGCTATCTCCAATCATTAGTCCATTTTTCAGGATTCAAAATAAAACTACCTTACATCTTAAATGTTGAACATTAAAATTAAGTCATGAACCCAGAATACAAATACTTCTTTCCTGTTAAAAGTTACTTCTCACAAAATATCTCAGAATTCGTTTTAACAATAACATTTGTTCTTTATATAAAGTTTATGTCATTGCCTTAATGACAAACATAAAAATACTATAGGTAAATGAGATATGAACTATATTAGAAAGATGATTATCATTATTGATGCTTTATTGTTTACAAACTGCCTTAATTGAAATCCCTAAAAGCTTTTTCAATAAAACAGTTATTCTAAGCTTCCTTTGTAATAAGAAAAGGAGTAAAATGACATATTCCTCCTTGACAAAGAAGACATTAGTAGGTGATGCCAGCGTCCCTGACTAGTTATTATGAATCAACAAAATTAACTAAATTAGTAAATGGATCACTCTACAGAAAAATAAGCTTGATGCGATGAAGAACTGGCTGTTCCCCTAGAATTGCTAATTTGGGCTTGTGACCATACCAAACTGCAAAAAAAGATCCAATTGTCAACCTTAACTTCAGGAATTCAGCCACTTTCTAAATGTGCTGGCTTATTATGGGTTAAGTCCAAAAGGTGCCTGACTGTTTTACTGAGTGCAGGGAGTACATCTGTAACTATACTTCTGGCTCTTTGACAGGAGAGACTCTGCTTTCTCACACAGCAGCAGCTTTGCCACACCTCCCCTCAGCTGTCTATTCACAGAAGGCTTTGTATTTTGTGAATGGGTCTGCATAACATTAAGTGCCTTATGATTGGGCAGAAAGGGGGGAGGGGCAGGTAGCTGCATGCAACTCTGTAGATCAGTGGTTCTCAACTCCTGTCCTCAGGACCCAATAACAGGCCAGGTTTGCAAGATAACTGAAATACATCACAGGTGATATAATTTGCTACTCAATGATTACAGTATTCTAGTCTGCATCTCCCCAAGGTAATACTTAAAATCTGGCATGTTAGTAGGTCCTAAGGACAGGAGTTGAGAATCACTGCTGTAGATACAGCAGATGAGACCAGTAGGTCCAGTGCAGGGCGCAGGAAGTGTAGCAAGAGCTATGCTCCCAAGACACAGCAAAAATTGAATTTGTAATTTGAAAAATGAATCCATGAGGTAGCATGCACCTCATTGGACCAAACGTATAGTAATCTGACACATTTTAGAAAGTGGCTTAATTCCTGGAGTGCAGCTTTAAAGTTCAACTTATGGCCATTCATTTTACCTCTCCTCTCATGCCTGTAAATATTTTATTTAGATATACCAGAATATTTGCTTAAAGTTCATATGCCCAATTTGTACTCTCCAAATAAGCTTATTGACCTTTCAAATATATGTAAACAGCTAAACCAGGGATCTCAAACTGGAGGCCCTCCAGCTGTTGCGAAACTACAAGTCTCATCATGCCTCTGCCTGAGGGAGTCATGCTTATAACTGTCAGCCTTGCAATGCCTCATGGGACATATAGTTTATCAATAGCTGGAGGGCTGCCAGTTTTGCAAAAAAAAAATGTACCTGCAGTATTTGGTTTCTTAATGCAGAACTGTGGTCAAATTCTAATCTATATATATTTTTTCCAAGCAATAAATAACCTCTTAAAAAGCTCACCTACCTTTGTAGCTGCCGCCACTGTGGATGAATTAAAACAAATCTAAAGCCAACATTTTTTAGTTATGGATAGAATAGGAAATGGCTAAAACCCTTGGCACATTTTTTTTTGCTGTCTGTGCTCCATTAGGCTGCATTCACACCTGAGCATTTTGTAGCTTGAAGCCTCAAGCTACAAAACGCTGGAGGGGAAAAAATCAATGATTCTCTATGGAGATAGTTCACATCTCCACTCAAAAACGCCTAAAGCCAAAAGCCTGAAAATGCCTGAAGCTCAAACAAGTTCTGGAAGTATTTTTTCAGGCAGATTTGGGCGTTTTTCTGCTTTTTCCATTGGTGAACTTTTGACCTGTACAAAATCACGGGAAAATGTGCCAAAATCGCCGTAAAAGTCGCGCTAAAAATCACGCCAAATTTGCGGTAAAATCGCACAACTTTCTGCCTGAACACGACACGCTCAGGTGTGAATGGGGCCTAAGGGAGATTTCTTTTACTTCCACTCTGAATGTACAGTGGGTACGGAAAGTATTCAGACCCCCTTACATTTTTCACTCTTTGTTATATTGCAGCCATTTGCTAAAATCATTTAAGTTCATTTATGTGACATATCACATGGTCCTAAGTATTCAGACCCTTTGCTGTGACACTCATATATTTAACTCAGGTGCTGTCCATTTCTTCTGATCATCCTTGAGATGGTTCTACACCTTCATTTGAGTCCAGCTGTGTTTGATTATACTGATTGGACTTGATTAGGAAAGCCACACACCTGTCTATATAAGACCTTACACTGTCTGAAGAGCTCAGAGATAGAATTGTGGCAAGGCACAGATCTGGCCAAGGTTACAAAAAAAATTCTGCTACACTTAGGCCTCATACACACGGACGTTTTTTGACGCCGGCATTTTCTGGCATTTTTTGCAGCTCTCCATGTTAGTCAATGGCCCCATAAAAACGTCGGCGTTTCTGAGCTGTAGGTGGCGTCGGCGTTAGTGAGCAGAAAGTAGAACCCATGGCCATCGCGTTCTGAGGCTGTAACGTTTTGACGTTTTTTGACGCCGACGCCACAATATGCCAACAAACGCCAACTAACGCCAACAAACGCCACCTAATATTGTACCGGCGTTTTCCGGCGTTTTTTGACGCCGACGTTTTTAGGTTGAAAAATAGCAGAGGGATGCTTTTTAAAAAAAAACGCCTATTGACGCCGACGCTCACTAACGCTCAAAAACGCCAATGCATAACGCCGAAAAACGTCGACTTTTTTTTCTTGACGTCGGACCCGACGTTTTGTTTATTTTTTTAGATACGCCCGTGTGTATGAGGCCTTAAGGTTCCTAAGAGCACAGTGGCCTCCATAATCCTTAAATGGAAGATGTTTGGGATGACAAGAACCCTTCCCAGAACCCTTCCCAGAACCCTTCCTAGAGCTGGCCGTCCGGCCAAACTGAGCTATTGTTTAGTGGAGTGCAGGGTGCCTTTAGCCAATCACTGCTCAGCAGACTCAATCCACGCCCCACACTATATAAAGCCGCTTGTACAGCGGCTCTATGTAGTCTGAGTAACGGTGGATAGAGAGTGAGCTTAGCTACTGGCGTGCAGGCAGTTGAGTGTAGCTAGCTGATAATTGTGCATATAGATAGATAGATAGATAGATAGATAGATAGATAGAGCGATCTATATACAGTCAGTTAGTACAGGTAGTTTAGTGTACAGTGAAATATATACTAGATAGATAGGGCAATCTATATACAGTCAGTTAGTGCAAGCAGTTTAGTGTAGAGTAAAATATATACTAGATATATAGATAGATAGGACGATCTGTTTACAGTCAGTTAGTGCAGGCAGTGCAAGAATATATATATATATATATATATATATATATATATATATACCTTCCTAGTGTATATATAGGACGTGGGGATACCCCCAGATCCAAAGCAGGCCCTTTAGGGTCTGGTATGGATTTTAAGGGGAACCCTGGGCTGAAATAGAAAGAAATGATGTGGGACCCCCCCCCCAAAATCCAAACCAGGCCCTTCAGGTGTGGTATGGATTTTAAGGGGAACCCCGCACCAAAATGTAAAAAGAATGATGTGGGGTCCCCCCCAAAGTCCATACCAGGCCCTTCTGGTTTCTGGTCTGGTATGGATTTTAAGGGGAACTCCACAATATTTTTTTTTTAAAAAAATGGTGTAGGGGTCCCCCCAAAAACCAAGCCAGACCCTTGTCTGACCACGCAGCCCTTGTATGGCAGGAGGGGTGGGGACGAGCGAGCACCCCCCCTCTGAACCATACCAGACCACATGCCCTCAACATGGGGAGGATGCTTTGAGGTCCCCCCCAAAGCACCTTGTCCCCATGTTGATGGGGAGAAGGGCCTCATCCCCACAACCCTTGCTGGTGGTTGTGGGTGTCCACGGGCGGGGGCTTATTGGAATCTGGAAGCCTCCTTCATTAAGGGGGTCCCCAGATCCCGACCCCCCCCATGTGAAAAGGTATGGATGTACCCCTACCCATTCACCAAAAAAGGAGTAAAGTCGTACAAAAAACAATAGGCAGTTTTTGACAAGTCCTTTATTGTGTAAAATAGCTCTTCTTCTTTCTTCCTCCATCTTTTCCTGTCCCGGTCCTTCTTCTGGTCTTCTGCTTCTTCTTTCGGTCTTCTTCCTTCCTCGCTTCATCTTCAATCTTCATCTACTTCTTCCTTCTTCTTTCACCGCCCCTGCTGCCACAGCCATGCCATCCAGAGGCGTCTCCCAGAATGGGTGGTCTTCAGTTTGACATTTATTTTATAAGAAGGGGTGGGGCCACCTGGTGATGTAAGTGGGTGACCCGCCCCCTTATGACATCATTTGTCATTAAAATCCATACCAGACCTGAAGGGCCTGGTATGGACTGGGGGGGGGGGGGGGGGG
>BLSH010539147.1:590344-603637 GCA_018402905.1 Glandirana rugosa
TATACTGTGACTCGTGCACGTGATTTAAAGAAACCAGCTGGTACCCCTCCTGACAAGACTCACCTTGGACAGGAGTCAAAGTCCCAGAACCGTTAGAAGAATATCGTTGTTAAAAAAAAAGTCTAAGAGTCTCTCAAGAAACGGTACCCCACGTACGACTTGGAGGCCACTGGTCATACTCTCTCGCTCTCGTTATTGAGGTTTAAATTGTGTGGACGAGGAGTAAGTGTGGACTCTGGAACATTGTGATTGCTCAGTGTACTGTGGCCCCTCCCTTTTACCGATTAACCCGGGTTAAACCTGTAAAAGTGAATGAAAATGTCCAAATTGGGCCCAATTAGCCATTTTCCCTCCCCGGTGTCATGTGACTCGTTAGTGTTACAAGGTCTCAGGTGTGAATGAGGAGCAGGTGTGTTAAATTTGGAGTTATTGCTCTCGCTCTCTCATACTGGTCACCGGAGGTTCAGCATGCACCCCATGGCAAAGAACTCTCTGAGAATCTGAAAAAAAAATTGTTGCTATAAGAAGATTGCCAAGACCCTGAAACTGAGGACAGGTTCCACTCAGAACAGTCCTCCCCATGGTCGACCAAAGAAATTTAGTGCACGTGCTCAGTGTCATATCCAGAGGTTGTCTTTGGGAAATAGATGTTGGAGTGCTGCCAGCATTTCTGCAGAGGTTGAAGGGGTGGTGGGTCAGCCTGTCAGTGCTCAGACCATACGCCGCACACTGCATCAAATTGGTCTGCATGGCTGTCATCCCAGAAGGATCCTTTTTTTAAAGATGATGCACAAGAAAGCCCTCAAACAGTTTGCTGAAGACAAGCAGATTAAGGACATGGATTACTGAAACCATGTCCCGTGGTCTGATGAGACCAAGATAAACGTATTTGTTTCAAATGGTGTCAAGCGTGTGGCGGCAACCAGGTGAGGAGTACAAAGACAAGTGTGTCTTGCCCACAGTCGAGCATGGTGGTGGGAGTGTCATGGTGTGGAGCTGCATGAGTGCTGCCGGCACTGGGGAGCTACAGTTCATTGAGGGAACCATGAATGCCAACATGTACTGTGGCATACTGAAGCAGAGCATGATCCCCTCTCTTTGGAGACTGGGCCGCAGGGCAGTATTCCAACATGATAACGACCCCAAACACACCTCCAAGACGACCACTGCCTTGCTAAAGAAGCTGAGGGTAAAGGTGATGGACTGGCCAAGCATGTCTCCAGACCTAAACCCTATTGAGCATCTGTGGGGCATCCTCAAATGGAAGATGGAGGAGCGTAAGGTCTCTAACATCCACCAGCTCTGTGATGTTGTAATGGAGGAGTGGAAGAAGACTCCAGTAGCAACCTGTGAAGCTCTGGTGAACACCATGCCCAAGAGGGTTAAGGCAGTGTTGGAAAATAATGGTGGCCACACAAAATATTGACACTTTGGGTGCAATTTGTACATTTTCACTTAGGGGTGTACTCACTTTTGTTGCCAGCGGTTTAGACATTAATGGCTGTGTGTTGAGTTATTTTGAGGGGACAGCAAATTTACACTGTTATAAAACCTGTACATTCACTACTTTACATTGTAGCAAAGTGTGTTTCTTCAGTGTTGTCACATGAAAAGACATAATAAAATATTTGCAAAATGTGAGGGGTGTACTCACTTTTGTGAGATACTGTATACAAAAATATATATATACAGTACAAAGGAAACAAGCTAATTTCGCTAGCTAGTGGCCTATTGTCAGCTAATTCTGGGTCACAGTAGAGCAAAAGCAAGTGCACTTCTGTGACACAAAAGAGAAGTATGGGCAAAAAAAGCTTTGGCCATACTTTTCTTTTAAGATCACTTTAATTGTTTGTGAATTCCCATTGGATCTATTTGCATATGTACTATTATGCTCACCGGTCTGAGTTTATTGGTATAGTCACTACTTGCCAGTATGTCTTATTTATCATAGTGTTTAAAGTATACGTAAACCGTTACCTTGTAAAATAAACTGATTTGGCTTAAAATAGAAATCAAAGGCAAAGCATTTGTGTATACATACTTTAAATACCCTTTTCCCCTTTTGTGATCACACAATCTCTGTTCTCAGCTACATAAGGAGCTGAGAGAGCTGGGTAGAAGAAACAGTAGTACACTATTCTTCCCAGTTAATGGCTGTGCCGGGGGGAGGGGCATGTCAGCACTAGTCTAATCATTGGAGAGCAGGGTAAGTTCCTAACACAGCCAGAAAACTGACCATGCTGTGCTTTCATACCTAGTGTGGCCAGTTTTTAATAAGAAAGCAGAGAGACTGGCAAAAAAACAGGTATTTCACACAAAGAAAGCAATACAAAGAGAACCTGATACATTTTGATAAAAGTACCTGGTACAGCAGGCGCATATCGGGTATATGAAATGTTGGAGTAACCTATTCTTTAAGAGAATTTTCAGTGTTTTATAGGGTTGGCTAATAAGAAAAATAGAGTGTTGCCCAATCCTGTTGCTTCTTTGTTTTGGTTAATCTGAAAACATCTTAAAAAATATATTTTAAGGCATTCACCTTAAAGGAAACCTGCCATGAGAGAATCCTGGAGGTGCCATTGCTGATCAGTCCTTCTAAAAAGCTAATTTCCTGTCTGTCACATTAATGCATTGGCGTCAATGCCCCCTGAATCACTGATCCTAAACAAGTATAAAGATAAGGAATATTCATATTCTGACACACATGTATGCCGTGCTTGTTCCATTTCTGTGACAGTAAAGACAAAGTCAGGAAACAACCTTTTTTTGTAGAAGGGGGCCAGCAGCGGCAGCCCATGTATTTCCCTTGACAAGGTCACTTTAAATATGTAGTTCTGCAAAAAAAAAAAAAAAATTAAAAAAAATAATTGTTAAAAGCAGTTGGAGAAATAAAAATATATTCTCACCCTGTTAACATTTGTAATGATTACATTTCATTTTCTGACAGTCTGGTAACTCTATTCCAGTCAACAATAAAAGAAAGAGAGGCTTCCTTTGTTAACCTAATAATCCCTGTCACACATACAATAACACTTTCAAAATAGTTTATACAGTTCAGGTTATTTTCAGGATCAGCTATCAGTACTAATATAATATGAAAAGGATATTGTGTATACAAAATGAGCAAGGGAAATACAATTAGAGCAAACTTTGTTATATATTACTTTAATAATTAAAGGTTAGTGCATGATAAAATTGGCCATGCTGTCAAGGGGCTCCAGAAGTTTACAAATCAAGGTGCAGTGTAGAGAAATTGAGCTATCTTTTAAATTACACACCTCCAGGCCAATCATGGCTACTACAAAGCCCAGCTAAAAATGTAGCATTTTGAGTGAATAGCTCTGTCCCGCATAACAGTTAGGTTGGATGGTCTGCTGAGCATACTTTCATGAGTGCACCTCCATCATCACAGGCACAATTGCGGAGTTGCTGTATTGCTTGTAGATGGGACAGGGCCGGACTGACAACTTATGGAGCTCCCGGGCAATAGGAGATCATGGGGCCCCTAGGTTTAAAGATGGTCGCCATGTGGAAGCCATCTTTATGATGCAACATGAATGTGACAGGGCCATGTGGTGGGGCACCAAGCGCATTGACATGCAGAGTGGCAGGAGTCTTAAAGCTGGTGACCCAATAAAGGTACCAGGAACCCCTCATGGGAAGTACCGCTTTAACAACATCATAGGCCCTGGGCAAAGTAATGCAATGGGGTACCTACCAAGGAGATGCTGACCTGCGGCATGCACAGTGTGCTGAGGCACACAGTTGGTGTGGCTAAATTATACTGCATATTGGGTGTGGCTTTTTAATCTAATTAGGAATGTTAGTCTGATTTTTTTTTTTTTTTTTACAATTTTATTTTTATTTTTTTATTTTAATGTTCAATTAATATTAATATAATATTATTTTACATACTTTCCACAATGCTATTTGGGGGAGGGGGCTTTGGTGAAGTATCAGAGGTCTACATTGACCCCTGAGGTCTAATTTTTTTACACATCCCCAGTACCTTTCTCAGTAGCCTTAGCTGCACTGCAGATGAATGAACAGGAGATAAAGGCTCCTGCCCATTCATTAACTGGAGCATAGTAAACACAAATATACCTGCAGCTGCTGCTGGCAGGAGAGGGAAGGAGGGGGCACTCTGGAGGTTATTACCTACAGAATCCTCCTTACATCCTCCAGAGTGCCCCTTACATTCTCCAAAGTGTCCCCTTAGTAATACTGTACTAAGGGGGTACTCTGGAGGAAATAAGGGGTACTCTGGAGGTACTTAATTAACGTAAGTTAATACCACCAGCGTGCCCCCTTACATCCTTCTGTAGAGTACCCCTTAGTGCCCCCTTATGTCCTGCTCCTCCAGAGTGCTCTTATTTAACCACTTGCCTACCGGGCATTTCACCCCCTTCCTGCCCAGGCCAATTTACAGCTTTTAATCAGTGCTGTCACACTTTGTATGACTATTGTGCAGTCATGCTACACTGTACCCATAAGACATTTTTATCTTTTTTTTTTTTTTTTACAAAAATAGAGCTTTCTTTTCGTGGTATTTAATCACCACTGGGTTTTTTATTTTTGCTAAATAAACAAAAAAAAAAGACTGAGATTTAAAAATTAAATAAATAAAAATGTTTCATAGTTTGTTATAAAATTTTACAAACAGATTGGCAGCACTGGTGGGCACAGTGTACATGTCCCTTTTACAGAAGTCGGTTATCAGCTCTCTTCTCCCCACCTCATGCTGTCAGGATGTGGAAAGGAAAGCAGATAACCACCTTCTGTTTACATGGTGATCAGCTGTGATTGGACACAGCTGATCATGTGGCAATGAGCCACTGATAGGCTCTTTACCTCAATCTGTGATCTGCAATGCCTGGAGCACGATCACGGGAGAATGTCATATGACAGCCTCCTTGAACTGGCCTTCTGCACTGTAGCCATCATTCAATTATAGCGCAGTCGGCATGTGGTTAAATACCTCCTGGCCTGGTCACAACTCATGAGCTGGTGATAAAAGGGGGCACATTAAGAGTACCTGTCTTGCTCAGCAGTAGCCTGGCTTGTCATCACAATTTCTGGCCCTGCTACGCACACTAAACACTTTGGAAAAAAAAATCATTGTCTGTGATTCTGAACTGTGCATGCACAGTCTGAAGCCAGCCGATTAGTGAACTGCTGGGCTTATCCTCAAATCAGGCAGAGGAATGTGGCTTAAATTCAAAATGGAGATACTTGCCAACACACTATGGATCGACATGAAAGTGTCCAAAAACAGGTTTTTATTGCATGATCACATCACAGAATAGTGCAATGTTTCAGAGTCACGCAGGACCCCTTCGTCAGGCATGTGATGGAAGTTAAATTCACACATCTCCTCCAATAAGTAGACCAAGCCCAGCAGCTCACTAATTGGTTGGCTTCAGACTGCGCATTCACAGTTCAGAATCACAGAGAAGGATTTTTTTCCAAAGTGTTTTATCACCAGCCATTTGTAAGTTGTAGTCGGCCCGGCTGGCAATGGAGCCAGATGTACCCACTGCTCGCTTCCCCTGTTCCCTCCCCTGCAGAAATCACAGGTGCAGCAGAGTGCGGGTAGCAGGGCCAGAAATTGTGATGACAGTCCAGGCTACTGCTGAGCAGGACAGGTACCCTTAATGTGCCCCCTCTCCTATTGCTCAACTTCTGTACATTGTACCGTGAGTTGTAAACTACTGAGGCCTGTTGATTGCACTACAAATTTTGTTATGAAGGTGAACAAACTCTTTAACCAAATGAAATAAAAGATTACCTTACCCAAGGCAATCATTTGTGTTTTCCGAGATGGTGAAATGTAATCCCTCAACTACCTACTGATATAAATAGACAAGTATATGAGGAATTATACTGATCTGTTAATTAAAAATATACTTGTGTAGACAGAGCCTGGTTGTCCATAACATATTCAACAAAGTGCCTCTAGTGCCTATCCTATGCCTCTTATCTTCACCTTTAATGAACATACAATAAAGAAAACCTTGTCCACCACCATACAGACCTTGTACCAGGGATTTGTGGTCAGGGGAGGCAGGTGAGGCAGAGCCTCACCTGCCATGAACATAAAAAAAAAAATGATGGACTTCAAGGGTTGTAGCTCGGAGACCTGAGGTCACAGAGACCCCAAATTTGGTAGGCTGGTAGCTGAAGTCCTACCCTACCACTGGCTCCTATCATCTATGGTTCCAGAGATAAGGGGCTCCTTGTGCAGCATGTCAGAAGCTGTGTACAGAACGGCCAGTTTAAATATAAGCTGACACACTGGGGTTGATTTACTAAAGCTGGAGAATGCAAAAACCAGTGAAGGTTTGCATGCTAGCCATTCAGCTTCTAACCTCAGCTTGTTCAATCAAGCTTTGACAATAAAACCTTGAAGCGGTTTCTGTGTGGAGCTGCACCAAATTTTGCACTTTCAAGCTTTAGTAAATTAACCCCACTGTGTTTGTAGCAGACTTAGAGGATGAACTCACAGTGCCTCTGCTCTCTTATTGTCAGAGGCACTGAGCTCAATGGACAGCTTGGAGCCTTGGACCAATGATAACATACCATTGGCCCAAGCTGTCCAATAAAAATTCTGCAGTGGAGGCACGCCTCTCACTGCAATGTCTTAGAAGGGGGCATGTGTCTAAAAGACAAATGTTCCCTTCCAGCCCTCTTAACTACAAGGAAAAAAACAGGTTTATGTGTATAAGATTTACCCACAATCCCATGTTTTTCTCACACAGTTAAGAGGGAGAATGAGAATCTGCTGCTGCTGAAAAGGTACAAGCTAAATCATATATTATTATGCTATAGTTATATTATATAGACAATTGCGCGGTTGTGCGACGTTGCACCCAAACAAAATTTGTTTCCTTTTTTTCCCACAAATAGAGCTTTCTTTTGGTGGTATTTGATCGCCTTTGTGTAATTTCTGTTCGCCGCTATAAACAAAAGAAGAGCGACCATTTTGCAAAAAAACCCAAATTTCTTACTTTTTGCTAAAATTCAATTCCAAAAAAAAAATATAAAAAAACATTTTTTTTCACCGGTTTTGGCCGATTTATATAATTCCTCATACTTGTAATAAAAGAAATCGCAATCAGCGTTTATTGATTGGTTTGCGCAAAAGTGCCCGCGTTTACGGATGATGAGAATTCATTTCTGGGGTTTTTATTTTTTTTTTATTTTTTACTAGTAATGGCGGCGCTCTGCGATTTTTAGCGGTACTGCGATATTTCAGCGGACATGTCGGACATTTTTGACACTTTTTTGGGACCAATGACATTTATTCAGCGATCAGAAATTTAAATGTCCACTGATTACTGTATAAATGTCATTGGCAGTGAAGGGGTTAACCTAGGGGGGGGAGAGCTAGGGGTTAACTGTGTTCCCTGGGTGTGTTCTTACTGTGGGGGGGTTGGGCTAACATGGGCATGAGAGATCTGACTGATCCCAGTGACAGGGATCAGTAGATCTCCCATGCCCCTACTAACAGAGCGGGGAACCGCCGTGTTTACATCGGCGGTTCCCCGTTCTTTCCCTGTGGCCGCTCATCGCGGCTCGCCGGCGGACATCGTGTCCGCCCGAGCTGCGGGCACACTCCTCAGGAGTGCGGCGGGCCCCTAGTGGCTGATTGCAGATCGCCGTCTATTTACGGCGATTCGTACTCAGCATCCCGACTGCCGCCGTGAAAACACGGCGCGTGGTCGGGAACTGGATAATTTGTCCATTAAGCCACATGCTTGAGTACCATTTTTGAAAATATAGTAAATTACCTTAAAAACAATATATAATAATTTTTTGAATATTACTTATTTATGGTAATTAACCCCTTGCCACCCAGGTCAATTCTGACACTTCTCTCCTACATGTAAAAATCATCTTTTTTGCTAGAAAATTACTCAGAACCCCCAAACATTATATATATTGTTTTAGCAGACACCCTAGGGAATAAATTGGCGGTCGTTGCAATTTTTTATGTTACACAGTACTCAAGCGCATTTTTTGGAAAGAAACAGTTTCATGAATAAAAAAAAAAAAACCAGTAAAGTTAGCCCGATTGTTTTCATATAATGTGAAAGATGCTGTTACACCGAGTAAATAGATACATAATATTTCACGCTTTAAAATTCCACACATTTGTGGAAGGACACCAAACTTCAGAACTTAAGCATCTCCATAGACAACGCTTTAAAAAATTTTACAGGTTACATGTTTAGAGTTAGAGGAGGTCTAGTGCTAGAATTATTGCTCTCGCTCGAACGTTCACGGCATATGTAACCTGTGTGTATCAGGCTCTGATACTAGCCAGTGCCTCACCAGCCACTGCACGTCCCTGCCTTGTACAGCAGTGTTATCTCCGTAAGAGTGCAATGTAGTCACCTTCTCAGTTTCTGGTCTGTCTGTGTTGTGTTCTTACCCTAGCTTCAGATTGGCCAAATCATCAATCAGTTAGATATTCAGTATTGTTCTAATATTTGCCCTAATGCTCCTCATTCTCATAAAATATTTCATATTAATAGTGTCAGTAAGCATTGTTTTTGGAAGTTGCTTAAGTGGGTAAAACAATTTTCAAAAACTAGTACTTTCAAATTTATTGTAACAATTCGCCTTGAGCCTTTGCCACCTGCTGACCATCACTTAGTCCTCCAGCTCAGATCCAGCTGCAACCCATATCTTCTTTCAATCACAATTGCTTAAAATAAATTTATCACTATTTCATTATTTATTATTTCAACTTATGCCCGATTATACAGTACTGTATGTGTTTTTTTCCAAATTTGCCTTCTAATCAGATTGATTTTGGTTACAACTTTGACCACCATGGGTTTTTCCTACCCGTTCACCTGCCTTGATCTTTTTCCTTTTTCCTTCTGCCTGTGGTTTGCTAACACCCTCCAGTGATACAAAGGGTTCACCATACCCCATGATAAAAATGTTAGCAATATTTAGCCATGTACAGTACATGTATTAGAACCAAAGTAAAATGTAGAAACACCTTGGCATTTGAGGCATTCGCAAAAACTTGAAAGTAAATTTTACTTAAAGCGGAATTAAACTCAAAATTTTAAAAACTGCTGACAAGGAGTGTTTTTATAACAGAAGAGACACTAGTGGTCTCTACTGTCATAAATGTTACTCCTGTCTGTTAGCGCTAATGTACACTGAGTCGTGTTTGCACATCTCAGAGTACATTTATGGTACCACTCTGTGCCGTAATGAAGTGACTCCCCATGCGTATGCGTGGGAGTGACATTATCACAGCTCAGCCGTTCGAGAAGCTGAACAGAGTGAATCTAGAAGGAAGACTGAGCTAAGATGGAAAAGCACCCAGAACCATCTGGAGCATTGACCACACAGCGCTGGAGGACCTAGTTTGACAGGTAAGTCATCCATAAGGTGTAATATGTAGTGCAATATAGCATAAACCTTCTGGGAGACCGTTAAAAAAAATGAGTGGTGTTTAATTTTAATACACCTGACTGAGCATACTGAGCAAACAGATTTGTGAATTCACGATGGATTGTTTTCAGCTAGAAATTTTGCCTAATGTAAGAGAAGTCCAGTAAACAGATGCGCATTGATACGCATGCGCAGGCACACCAGCGTATCCACAAGAAGGAACATTTGTGCGAGCAGGCGCACACACGTGCACGCACTGGTGCCTATGGCCTATAAACCAAGCATAGACATGAACACATTGCTGAGTGGTCTTTCAGCTTGCTCCTGTTTACCAGTGCCCTGATCCGTTTCCTACCTACCTGTGATTCACCCGGCTTTGCCTGAACTCTCCTCTGGACTTCTGCCTGACTACCTGTGACCTCAGCCTGTGTTTGTCTCTGCTTCTGTCTCATGCTCTTGTACCTTTCTGCCCATTTGTGTACCGAACCCGTCTTGTATCCTGTTCCTGCTTCAGTCTTGCGTCCCTGTACCTGCACTGCACTGCCCGGCTGTTGATGACCCCCTGGCTTATGTTCCGGCTACGCTCCTGCCTACTGATCATTGCACAGTGTTCCAGTTCCCAGTGCCTCTCTGGTGATCTATGGCAATCGGGTTCCTGTCAAGCCTCAGCTGGTGCCATCTGCTTTACCAGCCCTCATGCCACTCTGTGTCCTACACTTTTTGTCATCTTTATCAGGGGTTTTGGACAGGAGGTGCAAGAGAAGCCCCCTCTACAGCTCGATCTTCACCAGATACCTGACAGTACCACTCAGCCAGATGTCAGAGATTGAGAGAGGGGCTTCGCCTCTGGAGACGCTGTGCCTGCAACTTGCCTATCTTACCCAGGCAGTCAGCACCCTGCAGGAAAGCTACTTCCAGCTAGAGGGTCACATCCAATCCATGGCTTCCATCTCAGTAACCTCCACACCTGCTGCAGCTCCTGGCTCATCCACGTCTGAATGGACCTCATCCACACCTACAGTGGTTATACCACCACTGGCCCGGAGCGATTCTCAGGTGATCGGCACAAATTCTGGGCATTTGGGAACTCTTGTAAACTTTACTTTGCCCTGCAACAGAGGACTTTTTTGCTTGAAACCACCAAAGTGGGTTTTACCATATCCCTACCTCTCAGAGAACCACAGTCCTGGGCCTATCATCTTCTGGAACAGAACAGTACAGTCCTAGACTGTCTGATCATTTTTTGAAGCAATGGCTCAGCTCTACGATGACCCCCAGCGATCTGCCACTGCTGAATCTACCCTCCATACACAACAACAAGGTCACTGACCTGTTGGGGACTGTGTTGCCTAATTTTGCCCGCCAGTAAGCCTCTGATACGGGCATGAATGATGCAGCCCTATGGCATTAATTCCGCATTGGCCTGTCTGAAGGTCTCAAGGAGGAGCTTGCTAGAGTGTGTGTTCCCAGTTCCATCAATAGCCTCATTTGTCTTGCCATTCAACTTGATCGCAGATTCAGGGAGAGGAGAACAGAAAGAGCCAGCAGTACCAGACCTTCTTGGACGTTGCCTCAAGTACCATTAGCCCCTGCACCTCGTCCATCTACCACTATTCCCACGAATTCCAGGGTAGAGCCTATGCAACCGGGGCTCTTGCTCTCTTCACTCACTAGTGAAGAAAGGCAGCGGAGATGTCGGAATAACTTGTCTGTATTGTGGAGACGTTGCCCTGTAAGGCCCACAAAGTCCAAGTCTGCATCCCCTACTTACCTTGTCAACTGTTCTGTGGGAAATAGATCTGCTCATATCACCTTGTCTCTTTCATTTCAGACCCTGGAAAGAACATCCAAGTGTCATTGGTTCCGGAGCTTGCAGCTTTTTCATGGATAAAGACTTTGCTCAGCATCATCAGATTCCTCTGCAAGCAAAGATGCACCAGTTATCAATCCATCTGGCTGATGGATCCTGTCTCAAATCTGGGCTCATAACTCAAGAGACTTGCCCGCTGCTGGCTATATCTGATACTGGCCATTGGCAATACTTACATTTGGACATTATTCCATCTTCTCTGTTCCCCATTATTCTGGGCATCCCTTGGTTACAAGCACACAATCCTCAGATAAACTGGAAACCAGGGGACATGACATTTCCATCCACCTATTGCCAACAGTCTTGCCTCCAATCCATTCTTGTGGAACCTGCACCCCTTCTAGGTGTGCATTCTGATTCTCCTGTGTCACAGCTCATACCTTCAGTCTACCATGATTTTTTTTTTGATACAAAGAAAGCGGACATCTTACCACCCCATCGCCCATATGACTGCTCAATTGAACTTTTTACCAGGCACTGAAATACCTTTTGGGCGCATCTTCCCTCTTTCCCAACTGAAACTTGAAACATTACGCCACTACATTGATGAAAATCTGGAGAAAGGCTTCATCCAGCCTTCCATGTCCCCCAAGGGTGCTGGAATATTCTTTGTAGAAAAAAGGGTCACTTCTTCTGTCCCTGTGTTGACTACAGGGAATTAAATAAAATCACTATCAAGAGCAGATATCCTTTGCCCTTGGTTCCTGAACTTTTCGACGCTTTAGAGCAGCCTCTGTGTTCACGAAGCTTGACTTATGAGGAGCATACAATTTAGTGTGGATCCGCAAAAGGGAAAAATGGAAGACAGCCTTCCACACTAGATTTGGACACTTTGAATACCTTGTCATGCCCTTTGGGTTGTGCAATGCTCCATAAACATCCCAGCCTTTCATTAACATTTTCAGAGACTTTCTTGACCTTTTTATGATTGTATATCTTGATGACATCCTTATATTTTCAACATCCATCAAAGTACACCGTGAACACGTTAAAGTGCTCGGCCAACTAAGAGACCATGAACTATATACAAAGGCCAAGAAGTGCGAATTCGAAAAAGAAACAATTCAATTCTTGTGACTTATCATCTCCACCTCAGGCATCTCCATGGATCCTCAGAAAGTCAAATCTATCCTCAAATTGCCCACTCCAACAGATAGGGAAAGCATGCATAGATTTATAGGATTTGCCAACTTATATCACAAGTTCATAAAGAATTTCTCTTCTATCATCTCTCCTGTTACCCAGCTGACAAAGCAGAATATCCGTTTTCAGTGGACACCTGCAGCACAAGCAGCATTCGACCAGTTAAAAACTCTGTTTACCCCAGCACCTATCCTGCAACATCCAGATCCTGCATTGCCATGTGTCCTTGAGGTGGATGCTTCAGAAAATGCTGTGGGTGCCATCCTGTCACAGCGTCAGGGGATAAAGTCTCTGTTACATCCCATTGCCTTCTTTTCTAGGAAACGCAGCCCCACAGAAAGGAATTATGATGTGAGAGACCGGGAACTACTGGCTATAAAGACAGCCCTAGAAGAATGGCAATACTTGTTAGAAGGGGCAGCTCACCCTGTTTTGATTTTCACTGATCATAAGTAGAGTTGAGCGAACACCTGGAAGTTCGGGTTCTGCTGGTCCGTCCGAACTTCGGGACAAAGTCCGGGTCCGGGTCCGGACGGAACCCGAACGATCGCACGGACAACGAACCCCATTGAAATCAATGGGGACCCGAACTTTTAGGCACAAAAATGGCTGTAGGAAAGTCCTGGAAAGCCCCAGAGGGCTGCAAAAGGAAGTAAAATGGGGGTAAGGGTAGGGCAAGTGCCCTACAAAAAAATGGGGACAGGGAAATAACTGTAAATATTTTTAAAAAAATAAAAACATAAAAAAAGCAAAAATGGAGGTGAATGTGGATCATCTTCAAACTGTGTCTGAAAAGTATTAATTAACGGTAGAAGCCATATAACTGTTCTAAAATCATCTTCAAACTAGGGCAAGTGCCCTAC